>OMLM01020707.1:0-15236 GCA_900302695.1 Helostoma temminkii | reverse complement strand
GATCGGATCCATGTACGCTTCTGCTCTGGATGTTTTAAGAAATATTTTACTGACCACAACTGCAACTATTTTAAATATGACTGCAAGCACAAAAACCTTCATAATGTTTTCACATGGCTTAGAATTTTGCTTTTATTGAAAATGTCATGACACTGACTAACAGACAGGAAAACTGCACAACAGCTGCATTTGAACCAACGTTGGCATTGCACCTGCAGGAAAATAAAGAAATAAGAAGAAATAAGAAAAAAAATGCACTAGCATTCCAATGATCAGTGATCAATGATAATTTTTTATCTGTTTTTACTGACAGAGGATCTTATTGAGCACATTATATACCAGGAGATAGCTGCAACAAATGTAATATATATACATAACAATCAGATATAGATAATCTAAGTTTGTGAGTACAATAAGTGTATTTAATGCTATAGTACACTACAGAGGGCTGTTTAATTTACATGATAGACCTATGCAAACATCTGTTACTGAAACTATCTTACTGATTTATTAACTATAACAGAAGTGACACAATTGCTAAAAAAATCTGTTCAACAAATGGTTTTGGCATTAGTTACCCTTCCCCTTGATGTCAACAAGGTGCGGTTTCCCTGAGGCCCATACCATCACCTGATTTTGGTGACTGAACTCCATCCTCCCCCCAGAATTTCATAGATGGAAACCCAGCTCCATCTCATTCATTTCTGATTTTCATTCTTTTCTTTTTCTGTCCCTCTGTTCTGCTCCTCTGCCTTCCTTCTCTCTGTCTTGTGTGTTAATCTCACCCACACCATTGTTGTGTCACCAGCTCGTCCCGTTGGTAAGTAGGAGCTGATCCCAGTGTGCATGCACTATGTTTTTTTTTTATCACGCACATTTACAGCATGCATGTACTGTTGTGGCATTCCACAAATACAGTCATCAAACTAATATTGGACATTCATAGCCACACTGCTACCTACCCCTGACTTCCCGTGGGAGAGTTTTGTAGAAACACTGGCTTTAGATATGTTTGATATACATCAAAAACTTGAATAGAGAGTAGTTCATTTTCCTGATGTTCTGGCACCTGGATGATTAGCTTGTGTGGTTAGCATAGTCTAGCAATAGTTCCTAAACCAATAAATGCATGAACCTTTTAGCTTAGTAGTTTTTAAATGCTACTTTATTACACACTACTACGTGTACTATGTGCAAATGTGTTGCTATTGTGATATTTTTTGTATTTCACCTTTAACCCCAGAGGCACCCCAGTTTGTGGTGCGACCCCGTGATCAGATTGTGGCTCAAGGACGAACAGCTACCTTTCCCTGTGAGACCAGGGGCAAACCTCAGCCCACTGTCTTCTGGCAACGAGAAGGTAGCCAGGTGAGGATACTGATTTTGACAAAACATACTTGTAGGCATGTGTGTATGATGGGTAAGTGCTTCATTTTTGCTATCCACGTTGAAATTTTTCTGCATTCTGCATTCACATTGAAATAAAATTATGTAAAATATAAAGAATGACCATGGATGAGGCGAAAAATGACCCAACCAGAAAAATGTGGTTCTATTCCACATACAGATAATAAAGTGGTCATTCATCATCTATCTACACCAGTCTTACCAGCCAAATCACTTAGCAAGAAATAATTCCATGTGCTGCATTAGAGTCATTAGGCATAATGAAAGCAGGCTAATGTCCTTTCCTGCCCATCAGCTTGTCTGCTTGGGGTGCAGAAAAGGACAATGCTGATGCCTTAATTTCATGACCATGACTGCAGGTTATCACAGCGGGGTTTGCCATTTAGTCTTAGTATGAAAGAGATATTGACCCACTTTTATGACTGAACTGTTCGTAATTGTTAGGATATGTAAATGTGTTGAAGGCATCACAAAAGTGGTTCCTTTAAAACCAGCTGTGTTGGCCAAATATGTGATAAGTAACATGCAGCAAATAACATGCAATAAATTTAGAGCAGTTTGGGAATACATGGGAAGAACATGTGCAATAGTCCCAATAGTTTTAGTAGAAGTAGAAGTAGAAAGTAGATTGTACAAGACAAATAATTTTAAGTAGACTCATAATAAATAATTTATTAGAGCTAGATGAAATACAGCATTTGCTCAAAACAGCTGGATGTTAATTAAACATTTTGAATAACAGTTGGAGAGGACCATATATAAATTAAAATTTCATCTCAATAAAAAAAAGCAATGACAAAAATAAATTCTCACTTAACATAAGGGAGGTTTCAGTGCCATGTTGCTTACTTTACCTTCTGCTTTCATTCCCTGCAGGATCTTTTGTTTCCCAACCAGCCAACACAGGGAGAAAGCCGTGTTTCTGTGTCTGTGAATGGAGAGTTGACCATTTTGTCTGTGCAACGCTCAGATGCAGGGTATTATATTTGCCAGGCCCTTACTGTCGCAGGCAGCATCATGGCCAAAGCTCAGCTTGAGGTAGCAGACGGTAAGACTCACCTTCAGAAAACATTTATCCATATAAGAGGCCAAAATATGTTTTTTTCTTTCTTTTTTTTACTTTTTTATACCAGCATCAGTTAAACTTTTTCAACTGACACTCTCTTTCACTCTTTTAGGTACATTATACATCAGTAAGATGCATTTGCAGTATATTAGGAATACTCAACACATGATTGCATGGCTCAATACACAGCTAATTTTACCAGAATGAAGCTATTAGTTTTTCTCCTTTAGTATCAACTGGATGGACTACCAAAAATGGGTGGTAAATGACATTGTAGCTTTTCCAGTTTCAATTACAAACTATGCAATTTGTAACTGCAGTATGTATGCATAATTTAATTCGAAGAGTAGATGGTGCAGAATACTTTCTCAAAAGTGATATCTGCCATCCAGATGTCTCAGCAACTGACTTCTGCATTTAAAACCCTTGACAATAGTTATCTGTATTACATTGGACAATAAAAGTTTGCAAGAGCAGGCATATGCTTGCAGCATTATACAGACCTAATAAAACCAGTATAACAGTATACAACAGGCTGTTTGTCTGTCCACACTTACTGTATATAGGTGAACATATATATATGTTCTAAAAGGCAGTCAGCTACGATCATCTTTTTTCATTATCACTTCACTATGGTAAATCTGAATGGTCTGAAAAGGCTGAAACTGTGTAATATAAAACTGTCTCCTTGACAGAGAGACACTTTTTTGACAAAGCTTTAATGTCAGCATTAAGTGCTGAGTCTCTGCCAGCTGGGAGCTGTTTATACCCATCTTTCCATTTGTTTCTTGGCTTTTTCTCCCACACATTATTAAATCAGCATCTGCTAAAGTGTTTTTTGGAGAGAAAATGACTCCTGTTCTGTCACTCTGAGGAGATGGATCAATATCCAAATGTTTGCTGTTGAGCATAAGGGATGGGAGAAATATCTTTGATTGATAGCCATAGACATAGAGACGGATAGAGAGCTGGCATTATGCCTAGTGGAATTTTGGAAGCTTGTGCAGTGTTGTTTCTAACTTCATAACAGCATAACTTAATTATTTGTAGCGACAGTGAATACAAACTGACCAGAGCCGCTGCTCTCCAAGTACAGGGATAAGCTACACAACGTCTAGGTTTTAGCAGTGGTGTAATATGTGTAAAAAACTGTTAACTAATCAAATTGATGTTATAATAATCAATATTCACTCAGAAGCAGGCATACCTGTGTCTACCAACAAACCTTCCCTTTCTGCAATCTAGTGTAAAATTATTCAGTTTACTTTGCAACCTGAGTAGCTAGTGATACAATATGAATAACCTTGAAAAGCAAGATTTTATTATTACCTTTGATACCAATGCTGGTGCATTTGATAGCATTTCTTACTGAATCATGGCTAAATCAGGAACAGGAATAAAATATGGTCGCTGGCTTCCTAAACACTTGGGATAACGACAGAAATAGGTGTAATGTTTTCTTGGAATTTCTCTGTTAGATCGCATGTTTAAAAGCGTGATCTTATACTCAGGCGATAAAAAAATGGCATCATGTCAGTTTCTTGTAAATGACTAATTGGTAAAGCATTTATTACCCACAACATAATGTAGATGATGTTATTGTACACTGTGCTGAACCTTGGTGTACATGATTTTTCTCCTATTCTGCTGGAGATACTGTGTTGCTCATTGTGCTGAAGGGGGTGTGATGAAAGATAAGGCAGGGTGAACCTGCTGTAAACACTTGTGCAAATGGAGACAGACCTGATAACAGTGGAGAGCAGCACTGAGGAAATTGGAAGCAGGCGATAGTTACAAGGCCTAGAGAGACTCAACACTTCAGAAATTATTGTTGCAGAGTGCAGAGGCTGTTTTCGGGATGATATAACATGCTTTAAAAAGCTTTAAAAGAGACATATTGTTGTTCTGCTTGCTGTGCTAATTCAGAGTTTAGTTTGAGTGCAGGGGGAACAGATGCCAAGAGGGAGGAGGTGCATCCATGAGTCAGAGGAGTAAGAGAGAGGACAGGCAGGAATGCGTTGTGAGGTGTTATAAAGAAGGTACAGTAATTAGCACCATGGGTTAGGCATCGTTAATCCTCACCCAGTAATTAAAGCTCAAAGGTGTGATGCAGTGCCATGAGTGCAGTGCCATACTGTGGAAAAGGCTCACAAAACAGTCACTTCTGCTCACAACAAGACCATCAGATTGAACTCTAACATACTGGGCCTGCAATCACTAATGCAATTACTGCAATCACAAATTAACACCTTGTGATAAGGTCATGCTTTGCTTTTCACAAAACAGGCAAAAAAAAAAAACAATTACAATAGAGATAGATGTTGTTTCATGGCATGACTGTGACATCAAAATTACAGTGCAAGGAAAGTATGCAAAAAATAACACCTTTTCTTTGATTATTATCCTTAGCCCTCAAAGACCGCCCACCACCCATCATCAGACAGGGCCCATCCAACCAAACCCAGGCCCTGGGAGGTGTGACCCTACTCAGGTGTCAGGCATCTGGGGATCCAGAACCTACGGTCACTTGGCGAAAAAATGGGGCCAGTCTTCTTGGAAAGGACTCACGGTTTTCTCTTCTTGACCATGGAAGCCTTCAGATCCAGAATACCAAGGTGGGTTGCGGTTACGTTGTGTTTACAGTACATAGTACAATAAAGAGTTAGTGTGCAGCTTTACAAGTTACTTCCTTGTTCCTTGTAGAAAGAACTACAACATATGTGGGCTATGATGTAAAGCAGTGATTGGTGTCCCTTTTTCCTAGTAATGAAGCTAAATATGTGCAGAGTGCAATGATGGTTACCTCTTTGGTAATTACTACTGAACTAATAACACACCAACATATCCAGATTTCCAGTTTAATCTCCAATTTTTGCATCTTATCTTCTTTGTACAAGTAAGTATTGCAATGTACAATACAGGTACAGCATTATTCCAAAAATCATTTTGGAATAAATGTGCTGTAGGGTCGGGGGCTGTTATTGCCAATTATGCCCAAAAGCAAGAATATAAGAGCAATCAATATTGATATAAACTAGTATAATTTTGTAAGTAATTAATCCTGGGGTAAACTGTATGATAAAAAGCATCTAGCTGAGACATTTAGTTGATTTACCTGAAGTGGTACAAACAATTGTCTCAATCAAGTTTCACTTGCAGTGGCTTTATCAGCACCTGTGAAATAATTATTAAAAAACAAAGGAGTGTTAATTAATCTTTGAGAGAATGTTTTACCCCAAAATGAAAACAATAATTTTCTAGTCAGTGCCATATCACATGGATCTCATACAGATTGATGCCAGCAAATATAATGCTATGATACAACACTCATTGTTCCGTAGGTGTTACATTATTTTGATTACTTAGTTTTTGCTGCACAGAGCCAAATAACTGTACTTACACCGCACATCCAAGAACACTTCTGTTGTTTGTTTGTTTTTGTATATATCACATCCTTTTGTTGAAATCAGTAACAAAAAGGAGAAATCCTATCATTTGCCAGCTGATGTCAACTGAATTCAAGAGGACAAGTGCAGTCAGGTTGCTTTTAAAAGATGAATAGTGAATATTGATTTTTATAAGTTGTTAAACGCTGCTATTTAGTCTGAATCTCTGAGGCAGCAGTAAGAATCAAGGACTCAAGGACAGGGACCAGTGAGCAGAGTCTAAAGGGGGTAATATAACGGAGGAATTGCAATATAAAAGTGCTCTGCCTGCGTCAATCTCTCCAGAGAGTTAGTAGTTGTCAGTGACTCCTAAGGCTTTGCCGATATGAAATAGATTGTCGTATCTCATATTTCCTGTGTCAGCACTGATGATGATAATGCTGATGGCTCTTAGAATGGGGTGACTATTATTGGAGGAAATCAATTAAGAAAATTAATGTAAGCTCTTACTGGGCTCTTTCTTTCATTGACTGGTGTTAAAGTTTCTTCTCATCCACTCTCGGGCTTTTCTCGAGCCAAATGCAGGCCAGTAGAGGTTAATGCATTTTTACTGTACTACTACCTACGAATCTCCTTCAAAGGCCTAGACTGACGTAAGTGTTTGTATAAACCATCTGGGATCTGAGTTGCAAAGTCTGTTGGAATCAGTCGAATACAAGAATAGAACACAGTCTAAAAGCTGTATTATTTGTGAGTTGGATGTGCATAGCAAAAGAAATCCAGTTTCTCAAGTTTAATGATAATAATGTCATAATCTGCTTTTCCTAGCTGTCTGACTCAGGGCTGTACACCTGCGTTGCCACCAGCTCCAGTGGAGAAACCTCATGGAGTGCCTACGTGGATATCAAAGGTTTGTTTCATAAGAGAGAAAGAATTAACATGAACATTTAACACAGTGACATATAAAGCACAAAAAGTAGTCAGTATGCGGTGCAGGTATTCATTTTGTCTCTCTTCTTCTCTTCCTTTGTCAGACTCAACTGACCTCACAGAATTCATGTCTCACAATACAACTGCTCTCCCAGGGCCGCCCTCCAAGCCAGAGGTCACTGATGTTACCAAGAGCAGTATCTCGTTGTCATGGGAACCAGGGCCAGAGGCTGGCTCCCCAGTGTCCTCCTATGTCATTGAGGCCTTTGGGTATGTCTGCGACCTATGGCCTCGAGCTACATTTAGTGACCTCGAACTTTCGTAGCAGTAACAGATGTGGGTGTTTTTGTGTGTGTTCAAACAAGCCAGGACAGTTTAAAACTGACTATTTTGCATACACTATCTCTTACAGTTTTACAGTTAATTTGAGTGAAATATGTTCGGGTAGTTCAATATATTACCAGAAAATACCAAATTTCTCTAACAAATAAAAGCTCACTTCTTTCATTCCCAGTGATACTCCCAGATGCTACACAGTCCACCAATGTTGCTTCAAACTGACTGTTTTTTCTATACTAATGAAATGATTCTTCCTGACTGATTAGATTTGTTCTTTCTACAGTCAGTCAGTGAGTAACAGCTGGCAGACAGTGGCAGATCATGTAAAGACCACAGAGTTCACAGTCAAGGATCTACGACCCAATACTGTGTATCTGTTCATCATCAGAGCAGTCAATGCTCAAGGACTCGGGGACCCCAGCCCCATGTCTGAGCCCGTACGGACACAAGGTACAGAAGTAATAATGAATTGTAATGGATTCTAAGTGTGAGCGGCAGTAGTCCCCTTTACATGGCTGTCCTTTCATTCTCCCAGACATTAGTCCCACAGCACAGGGAGTGGACCATCGTCGTGTGCAGAAGGAATTGGGTGATGTGGTGGTCAGCATGCATAATCCTTTGGTCCTTAGCTCCACTGCAGTGCAGGTCACATGGACTGTAAGTACTCATAACATTTGAAAAAATATACATTGAATTATACCGGTCGTAGTACCATTACCTTCACAGGAGCAACAAAAGCTCATGAACTTTATACTTGGCATTTCACTGTGTGTTTTGGATTAGCTGGCACAAACACACAGAGTAAATATTATGGGATGGCTACGCATTCATAGTCTGAACAGCTGGTGCTCCATCAATTTAGAATGGTTTTAGGTGGTACAGGAATCAAGACTAATGTTTCTATCCAGGCCAAATACATCACCATTAGGTGCTACACATGTCTTTTTTGGAGCCAGTCTGCAGTCAGCCCATATCTGGGAAATGTTATTTCTGTCTGTTGGCAAGGTGTCTCTTTTGCCTGCCACTGTAGGTTAATGACATATCCAGGATGGGCTTACACTAGTCTGATATTTCTTGCTTTTCAATACAACAACCATGTACTGTATTGCTGCCATTAGACTGAGATAGTAACAGAATAAACCTACATTTGTGGACAGTCTTCCCTTCCCAGTTTTTCTCTTTTTTTAAAGGTCCACAGATGTTATTTGCTTGGGCTACTATTTGTGGAAAGAGCAGTCATTCATTACCCAATGTCAAATAAAAGTGTTGGCATCGAAGTGGTTTATGTGCATAGTTAGATTTGGAGGTGCTTTTCAAAAAGTTTTTGTTGTTCTGTGTATGTGGTATGGTTATATTTAATAGTATATCATATTCATACTTATGTATTTATCTACAGTCTACAGACACTATTCACCTACAGTGCTAGGACTGCTGAGTATGATTTTCTGAGAAATTCCCACAATATGGTAATGAGGGAACAATAAAACCCCCTCCTGTTCTGAAATATGATGACCCTGCAAAGTTGAAATACTTTCAAAAACATTGTTTGTGTGATAGACTAACCTTTACATTTAGATTATGATAATGGAAAGACGTATGGTTTTGTAGAATGGAACAAGACTGCAAGAATTTGCCACATTAAATGGAGGTATATGAGTGTAGCAGGTACACTGTGGGTCTTGATTAATTCTGGAGCTGTCTTGTTAGACAATAGGAAAGTGAACACAGAGAAAGGTAATTTATTTTGATTCATAGCCTCAACCATAAATTCTACCGCTAGTAACACAGTAGAATGAAAATGTGCAGGGAGCTACTTCCCCTGCTTAAATGCTTTTAGATACACAAATCATTTTGTTAATGCAGTCTAAGGCTACAGAGAGAGGGGGGGAGAGAGAGAGAGAGAGAGAAGATAGGATCCTAATATATTTGGACTGGTCTCACAATAAACAATTAATTTATATCACTTGTAAAAGCTTTTTATTTTTGCTTCTGTCCCTGTTAACAAACTATTACTATGAGTTGTATTGGATACATATTTTACACTTCCCTTGAAATGCACCAACACAAATGTGAATAAAATAGAAAGAAATCTATTATGATATTTATTTTGACTGTGCTGAAGGTCTCTGATTCAGGGGCTGAGCTTTGGTAAATACATTACAACTCTCTTCATCTCTTCTTGTTTTCCTGCTGATAATTAAATTGTGTTATTAACTAAGTTTTCATTGTCATTGACAGAGGACACACGCTGAATGCTCATCCACAGCTTTAAACTAGGTTGCAGACAGATGTACACACCTCCCACATCATTACAATACAGGATGTCTTCATCCCACTCTATCCCCATCTCTCTTCTCAGGTGGAGAATCCATCCCAGTTTATTCAAGGCTACCGTGTTCTGTACCGACAAACATCAGGGCTGCCCTCCCCAGGGCCGTGGCAGATCCAGGACTTGAAGGTTGCCTCAGAGAGGGACATAACTCTATCTGGGCTGAAGAAAGGCATTGTCTATGAGATTAAAGTAAGGCCATACTTCAATGAGTTCCAGGGTGCAGACAGTGAATCTATGACAGCACGCACCATGGAGGAAGGTAAGCTAAATATTTTCACTGACAAAAATCAATTTCTCTACCAACTTTATGTTGCAGGAAATGTAAGATTTAGTTAGTTACACACAAATAAATGCTCTTGTGTAAATGATTCCTCCTACTTTTATATTTAGCAGCTGCTAGTAATGGCTTCATAGTCAGATAGTAATGGATAATGGCGTTTCAAGTACACCCACCCACCCACGCATACTGCTGCAGTGTCATGTCCCCTGTGTGTGAAAACAGGTCTCCCCGACAGCACAGTGGGAGTCTGTGACAAGCCCAGGCCCTAGTGGGTTGGTGAGCAAAGGGGGAGGGCAAAATCTGTCTCCTCTGACATGAGCTCAACTCTCTCTGCTCCTTTGTGGACCCCTGCTACTGTGTCACCATCACACACCAGCTAAACCTGCACAATATGACCCCCACTTCATTTACACATACAAACATATGCACCCTCAACTTCCAGTCAGCTTGGTGATAACACTTCTTGGTATCCTCCCACGAACCATGTAAATTGATGACCTGTATATTACTTTAACTGTTTGTGGCACAGATGGATGTAATATGTCATTATTGGTCACATACTTCATTTGTGAACACCCATACATAACATGATCACTTTAAAGGATGTGACTATGTTGGTGTCTGTTGTGAAAAGAATATTCATGAGTCTAGAGTATAAGGAATAATGAATTCAGTAATAGATGTCTGCACATCCATGGGTTCAGTGCAAACAAAAGCTGCTAACTAACTAATTTTGTATATCTGTAATTGCCCCGAAATGTAAGAAATACTGAATTCAAATTGAATTTAATGAAATAGGGGCTCTGCTCACATACACAGAATATATATAAAGCATGAAAAAATACAGTCTGGGTTATAAGTAATGGAAGGAAGATATGTTTTTTTTTCCTATGTACTCCACCACACTGAATTTGAAATCTCCAATATGCGAGTGAAGTCAAGACTTTCAGCTTTAATTCAAGAGGTTTGAGATAAGTATTGCATTAACCACTGAAAAATTACAGTCATAATTCAGTTACACACACACAGGGACAAAGTAAACCCATCAGAGCGAAAAAAAACAATACACCTTCAGAAGTTCAAGAGCTTCAAAAGAACAAATTAACTAGCAGGTAAACAAAAGTAAAAGGTCTGGTAGACCATGGATGGCCACACAATTGCCTCCATGGTGAAGAAAATCTTCAAATCAAGAACGCTTTTGAGGAGTAAGGCATGTCACTGTCAATGTTTAATGTCAAGAGAGGCTTTATGAATATGCTTCACGACAAGGTGTGAAACACAGGTAATACTCAAGAACAGAAAGGCCGGATTAGACTTTAAAAATTAGGCTTAAAAAAGCCTGACCAGTTCTGGAGTAGGATTTTTTTAGGACTGATGAAACCAACTAATACCAGAATGACAGGAGGAGAAAAGTATAGAAAAGGAAAGGAACAGCTGATAGACCCATAAACAAGCAGCTGCTAAAGGCAGCTCCAGTAAAGGCCTGGCAAAGCATCTTGAGGTAGGAAACTTGCATCTGGTCATGTCCATACATTCAAGACTTCAGGCAGTCATTGACTGCAAAGGATTTTTATCCACGTATCAAAGCCAATTTTGACGTTTTTAATCATGTTAATTTATTCTAATATTTATGTGTCTCAAAAAATGGGTATGCGTGTGCGTGAAATCTTAAGTGTTACATTTAAAATTCAATGTAGTGGTGTACAAGGACAAATTCCAAAAAACTTATCTTTGTTCTATTAACCACTTTACATGGTCTTTATCAGTGGATAGATTTTCCTTTGAACATGGATCTGCTTCTCATCTGTATTGACTAATAAATCATCGTGGTTCATTTTTGAAGTTGGAAACAGTTGTTTAACAGTTTCAACTTTCTCTCCCAGTATTTACTTGCTACAAATCCAACTTAATCTACAATGTGGACCATGTAAAAAGATGAAATCAGTGGCCCTTGGGGTGAAATTGTTTTATCAAACTATTATTCCTAAGGTTAAGAATATGTTGTGGTCGCTGACTAGACAAATTGACATTATTATGCAGTTTATCACTGCATTGTGCAGAATATGACTAGTACTGAAAGCAATGATAAGGCCACTAAATGTAAAAGAAGTCTTTAACCCACAGGAACTTGTGATGAGAGGATCACAATGTTGTGTGCTCTTCCAAGTAAGGAGGAGAAAACTTGCCTCAGTGGAGTCCAATTAAAATGTCCAGGCAGAATCAGTGGAGGTTGCTGACTGAGGCACATGCTTTAGTCTAGTTACTAGAACTACATTCTAGAAACAAGGCATCGTGGCGAAGGAAAAAGTGATTTAACCTACCGATACTCTAGAGACTAGAAATGTACTACTCTGCAGAATTATAAGAAACAGCACTGGTTATCCATCAGACTGAGAATGAGCCAATGTTTTTGTGAAACCATAGCAGAGGTCATGGTCTCTGAGGTTAGATTAGTTTATGTCTACCACTGCATAGAGGGGAAAAGTGGGCTTCAAGATTAATGATACTTACAGCCCTTCAGTGAGTTGTCTATGGCAACAAAGTGGCCAGTGGCAATAGGCCCTGTGACATCACCATCATCACTATCATGCTAGGGCTGCTCAGGCTTTATGCCATTGCTGATTTCATATTAAAGAAAGAGCTATTGTGTGCTAAATAGCAGGCATAGATACTGTATATTAGGAGAGTAATGGAGGGGATCATTGCAAGTAAAATACTAGGCCATCTTGTGTAGAACAGAGATCCTCAATCTTTATATGATTTTACTTATTTGTTATAGGGGAAAAGTATGTTGGCATATATATGCTTGGTAATTCATGAATTAATTAGCTTAATTGAGGTAACAATTTGCATAAGAGGATATGTTCACCACTTTATATGCTGTGTAGAAGTACATCAGGCTTAAGTGTCTTTTGTTTAATTGCACAGCTGGGAGTAAAAATTTAATTGTCCCCTTAGCATTAATTGCTTTAAATTACTCTCTAGATGCTGTGATCATCAGTCTTAATATCAGTATAAGTCATATTATTAAGAACATATTCTTTGACCTTTTCTGCTGTTGTGACCATTTATTGTAATATTACACTTAGTCATTACTGGTATTGTAGCCATTATTCATCCTTAGGGGTTGTTTTTTATACATATGGAAATTGCAGAACTGCACTTAATGCTTCCTGTCTTCTCCTAATGTAAGTCTTAGACTGACTGGGCAAGCTCCATCAGTTTGCTGAAACAGCACCACTGAAATGACATTTTGCAAGATGGAGCTTACTTGCTTGATGGTGCACTTAACATCACCTAAACAAAAACGCATATATAGTTTTACACCCATCTTTGTGGTGGGCAGCAAGTTGCGATGCACCATGTATTCTCACATCTGTCAATCATGGTCAACATTGCAATTTTCTGTGCTGTCCCCTGTCCACTCCAACATTAAGAACACCAGGTGGATTTAATGTTATGGTTCATTGGCGTATGTTGAATTTTGTCTCTGCATGATTAGAGTGTCAAATATGCATTAAATATGAAACTGAACATATATTTTAGTGGTCACTCTAAAGTGCAAGTCTGCAGCCCTCCTATCATTAATGTTGTTTTTATCTTATTGTGGTTTGTTCTAATAAGTTCCACACTGCTTGTGGGAATTATATGACTAAGAAGAGATATAATAAATAGTATAGCTCCTTATTTGCACATGTCTATGCAACAGCAAGCAGTTATTGAGGGTGTAGCATAGCAGTACTGTGACTAAATTAAAAAGTATAATCTGTTTAATTTTTGTTGTTGTTTATCTCTGGAAAGATATTTCAAGAACTAATAGATGGAGAATTTTTGGCACATGTCAAAGAATTGTGGTGACAATCCAGATGTGCAATTTCCACTACTGAAGATTCATGTGCTAGTGCAAAAGACATCTGCATATTGCAGCATTGCTACTGAACAGATAAACAAAGTGTGGCTGAAGTTGTGCTCTATGTCATCTTTTTGTTTGTTTGTTTCAGTAACATTTACATTTAATCATTACTTTAATTGTTTAATTCTGTGGAGTTGCATCTGCACAGATGCTGGATTCATTACATGATACTTTACAACTATAAGGGAACAACATAATACAGCATCATGAGACGTGCTCTGAATAATTTGTAAAGGCTGACTTGCCTCTACTACACTTACAGAGTTAATTATATTTTATCTATGCCAGATGTAATTCAGAATAAATATATAATAATGATACATGTAAGATATTTTCTTGAGTTTTATATTGGTTAACTTGTCATTAAAGATTTATTTTTCTCTCTGAACATTAGAATGTTTATATATTTTGATAGTACGTCTGGGATAGTTTAATAGTAGTTGCTTCACAAAGTTTATACAATCTAAATGACTGAATATAGATACCCCTAAAGTAGGTCAAGTCAATTTGTTAGTAAAAATAAACTCCATCTCCTATGGCTTATTTAATCCCTTTGTAATGTCATGTTGTCAAATATTGTGCAGATATGCCATATGTGTTTGAAGCATAAGTGAAATTATTCAGGGAACTTTGTTTCCTTTTTCAAACCTTAGAAATCAATTACTATGTGAATTAACTAAACCAGATATGAAGAGCTACCCAGATGTCAGAAGACCGGCAGTCAGTTGGGTCAGTTTTACAACTGGCACAAACATTTTTACTACACTTCTAACATAGTCTGGCCTGATTAGATCAAATCCACCAATACACACAGTATGCAGATGGCTTGTTGTTACATTTCTCACCATATCTAAAACCCAGACCATCTGGAGAATTTCTGGAGTATCCAGTGTTGTCTTGGTTTGCTCCAGGTGGCAAATGTCATGGCCAACCTGCTTTGGCTCCTCTACATTGCTGTGACATTCTGTGGTTTGCTTACATAGATCCACTGCATACTGTATAGTATTATTCTGTGGCTATGTAATTGGATTCAGAGTAGTTATTTCATCTGCTCAGTCAGAAGATAATGACAGCTTTAATGGGAATTGTGAGAATCTATGCACCCGGGGTGGTTGTGCAGTCAATTCAGAGAGATGATTTGCTTAGTTGCATAGATATGTGTTCGCCTCCTGCTGACTGCATTCTCTTTAAATCACTGATGTCTATGCACGTTATCAGGTCAAGGAAAAAATTCTGTTTAGCACTGTGAGGTGTTTCTGTCAAGAAACCAACTCAAAACCTTCATTATACATACTTTTGTAATTCAGATATGCAAAATTGATTATAACTACTTTGGAAGCATTTACATGTGTTCCCAAAATGGTAATCCGTTATGGAAGTGATGTTAGCTACCTGGCTCAGTCCCTTTTTTTTTGGCATTGGAAATTTCACATCTACATTTGCTGGTGTGCTAGGAATTCTTTAAGCAGTTAGTGAAGCACAATTTGGACCTTGTGTGCTCGGTTTTTACATTATAGGATGTCAGTTATATTATAGAATTTTAATCTCAGTATAATGGAAGAATTGTATATTTGTTTTTGGTC
>OMLM01020706.1:61515-82999 GCA_900302695.1 Helostoma temminkii | reverse complement strand
AGTTAGTGACAAGCTGAGTTACTACGAGTTGTTATGAGTTATTGCATGTGTGGGTGCGTGTGTGTGGTGTGTGTGGGTGTGTGTGTGTGTGTGTATGTGTGTGTGTGTCAGTGTGTGTGTGTGCGTGTCTGTGTGTGTGTGTGTGCGTGTGTGTGTGTGTGTGTCAGTGTGTGTGTGTGTGTGTGTGTGTGTGTCTGTGTGTCTGCGTGTGTGTGTGTGTGTGTGTTGTGTTCAGGCAGTCCTCCCCCCCTGCACCGGCACTTGCAGGGCATCTGCCTTTTCTAATTCGGTCCCTGGCGTGTGACAGTAACTTGGTAATCTGAGATCATAGTGGTGCCCGGACCTGTTAAAAGCCTTGTCATTGAGGGAGTATAGCTTCTCTGCTATGTCGTTGCGCACAACCAGGGCAAATATCTTGGCTATGTACCGATGTTTGGCAAAAAGCAGATAGAGTTTCTTCCTCCTCCAGGCCACGTATCGGCACGGCATATCAGCACGCAGGGTCACCTGTGCAAAATAACGTTTAAGATCAGGTTCAGAACCAGTTTAAAGCCTTTTCCACACATACACACAGAAAAATGAAATGTTGAAAAAATCCAAATCTAGTACTAATTCTTCCAAGCAAAGTCCAAATCCATTTTAAAATATATATATACATAGTATAATGAACACAATGCACTTAAAATGATAAAGTTGAAGGGATGTTGTTTTTGTTCTTAATATGTATGATTTTTCATATACAAAATCTGATATTTTTTGTTGTAAGAAGACCGGGAGACTGTGGAATTGAAGAACAGTTACACCTCTTATTGCATGTTGTGTAAACTCTAGTGGTTTGATGAGATCTCATGCTGTGATTACGTTTGTCAGTGTGTGAGGGTGATATTAGTAAAGAAGGTGATGAAGATGTATGTGAGCATTTTGAAAACCTGGTGGAAACAAAAAACAGCAACAGAGTGACAGATAAGACACAAACTATTGAGATTTTTGATGTTTGTTATAAGTTATTATAGTTTTTAAAAATGCACCAGCGTTGTTTTGTGTTTTGCTGCTTTCAGATGAATAAAAAAGATATTTATTTAAATATAAAAAATAAAAACATTCTAAACTAGTCTTTTGCTTATGTGACTTGAATTTGTTACCATACTAAATATTCTTGGTGGTTTAGTCACTGTATGTATCTATAAAAACATTTGTATGCTCAGGTTGAAAAGTTGAAAAGAGAAAAGAGAAAAATAGATGACATTTTAAGTTGAATTATCTTCAGAGTATAAAACTTAGAAATCAGTCCTTAGATATTCAAATCATATGACTTTTTGGACAATAATGGATCATTTTCCCAATATACAGTTAAACTAAACACCAAAGTAGCTCAATGGTCCTTCCTGAATTATTATTCCCTGAAATAATATTGGCACATGCACAAGAGTAGAAATGAACCTGGAAGACCCCCTCCTCAGACGGTCTGAGAGAGTCCCACTCAGGTGAATCCAGAAACTGGAAAGGGTAGATGTGATGCAGAAACTCTCCATTAACTGTCACACGGATTCTGTAGGACAAGAGACAGAAAGAAGTCCGATGTCAGACATCAGCACCAACACAGTTCTCCTGTTCTGTCAATTCTGAAACAACAGCACTATTTTCAGAACCAGTTTATCTGTCGTCTAAGTGTAGTTATAGTGTAAACACATAAGTAACACTGTTCATTTGTTACTTATGCAGACTAGTGTGTGTGGACAGCATGACAATACTTCATGCTCTGAGATGAATTACACAGAAGCTAAAAGGTTAAACCAATGTACTGGGCCTGATGATGGACCCGTTCATGCATGAGACCAGCTGAACATCATCTGTTTCATCTGTACTACATTATAACGCAGGTAGAACTGTGGAATAGTGACACAGCCTGAGAGTGACTGTGCTTGGTTGATGTTTGATGACTGTGAATGAGAAGATGCAAAACTATCATAAAGAGACCATCATGACCAGGATACAAAATGAGCACAAAAAGATGAAAATATATATTTTTAAATGATGAAAGAGACATAAAATGAATTTTTAAAAATGCACCAAAGGAATCTAAACAAAAACCAAACCAAAACAGACAAAACACAGTAAGACATGATTATGAAAGAAATGACTGAATAAAACAGATGCATTATGACACAAAATAAGCTAAATGACCATTAAGAGACTAAAAAGACCACAGACAGACACAAATGGAGTTAAAGGGACACACAATAACAACAAACTGTGAAAATAGAATTTAAAAATGTAAACATATATACAAAATGATCACAGATATTAACAACCAGACACAACACAATCAACCTAAAGTGACAAAACTAATAAATATATAAAACTGATCCAGAGACAAACAATAAACAAAAATAAACAAAATTAACTAAAAGATTAAAAAGGTGAAAAAAAAGACACGTCATCATAAAAAAGAGACAAAACATGACACATCTAAACTTACATTTACAAAATAACCACAAACAGACTCCAATGAATCATTTTATGTAGAACACATGCTGCTGAACAACACTGTCACCTGCCAGTCAGCAGCACCGACAGCTTGTCAATAGCGGTCTTTCCCTCCATGGCGAAGCAGTGGTCCTTCTCTAAGGTGTGGATGTCTCCATCACAGGAGGCCACTATCTTCTCAAAATGTGTCAGCGACACTCCGAGTTTCCTAAACATGCAGCTGTAAAGCTCCTGGAACTCCTTCTTGATGGAGACGCTCCTCAGCCGGTAGGCGACATGCAGCACTTGTCCCAGACACACGGCGAAGAGCGCGAAACTCCACAGGAACGAGTCCGTGGTGCAGGAGTCCGTCCAAGCCCAGAGGGCAGAGCAGAAGAAGCCCAGCGTGAGGAAGGAGAACAGGTAGAGGAGTCCATAAAAGCCGCTGCCGCCCATGAAGCCGAGGAACAGGAGGATATTGGCGAGGTGGAACACGGAGCCCTCCGAGCTGCTTCTCCACTCTTCACACAGCCGATAAGCTGTGGACACCGGTTCCGCTGTGAAGTTCATAGCTTCGAAGTCCGGAGGTTCCATGTCTTTAAAAGTGAATTAAACTACCGCCACATCACACATAAAGGCTTCCAGCAAGTGTGAGAGCCTGTGCACTGCTCAGGGACAGCGGCGTGGCTGACACCTGAATGTGTGAGGAGGGCGAACTTAGCCCAAGTGCCACCGGAAATAATAGAAAGCACTGCAGAGTTTTTATTCGTCGCGAGACCAAACATGAATTATTAATACTAAATATATTCAGCATACAGTGAAGCTGTCGAACACATTTACAACATGTTGGAACCAAAGTGCAAAGAAAAGTTTAAATAATTATAGTATATTTAGATTGTGAAGCAAAATAACACTGAAAAGTTTATAAGATATTTACCAACACAGTTTGACACTATCCAGCACTATCACGTTAACGTTTAACAGGTAAAGATATAAAATCTTTGCAAGCACCTACAGGGTGAAAGATTCAGGGACTCAGGTGGTCTGTCACTGCGTCCAGAAAGGCAACATGAAACTCCCTATCACAGGATATGCTGCTTGCAATGAGGAAGCCACACATCAAGTCTCTGCAGAAACGCTGCTGCGTTCATGATCACATCATGCATGTGTTAGTTAGGGTTGGTGGCTGTGTGACACACAGTAGCCTGCATGCACGGCAGATCTGTCTGAGATGTGTTGTGCATCATGAAGAGGAGAATCAGACACTAACTGGATGGTGTCCTTGTATCTTCCAGGTTCTATAAACAGTAATAAAAACAACCTTTATTTTGACAGTTAAAATGACTAATTTCCTACATGTGTGTCTCTGTGTGTCTTAATATGGCAACAAGATATATTTCATTCATGACAGCAGTGGTCGTGTTGGCCCTGATTCTATTCCTCGTGACTCTACGTATGAAATGTTGAATGTGTTGTAGTGTGATGTAAAATGATAGATGGTGAAAAGTGAGCAGGCAGCAACATCTGAAACAGTAAAGTCAAACAGGTGACCTGATTTCCTCAAATGTCCTCATTAATCAGAGCTATGAAGGTTAGAGGAGTGAGTGGTCCTTGTGGACCAGAATAGCAGCGGTCCTCCCTCCGTGTACTGGTCAAGGTGATTGTGACTTCTTCCCAGGATGGTACAAAGCGAGAGTGGCTGATATATCTGGGGCAGCAGAGGACAAAGAACCTCTGGGTTGTTTCACATCAAGTCAGACTTAAGGAGCCTGTGCAGAACTAGTCTCACTGGGTTTGTCCCTGTTTTTTAGATGAGGGGTTTAAAGATAAAACTATTTGACTGAGGGTTATTAGAAGCCAGTTTTGAAGCTGTTATTACTGATGATATTAGATGATGAAACATGATATGAATGAATTAAGTTTGTGTGTATGTGTCTGGGAGCGCTGAACATGCATATCATATTAAGGGCTTTATCATCAACAGACACCAAACACCCTCTATTTTTAGTGAGTGTGTGTGGGAGAGATTATTTACAAGTAGGAAAGTGTGTGTGCGTACCTGCTTTTATATACAAGCACACACAACCTTCCCCAAAACACACTCCTGAGAGACAAACAGCAGTTATGTATCTCCTTCAGAAGATAAACTGGCGAGCTGTCTTATTTTAGCCTCCCCTGGATATGACACTGACTCTTTCGGCAGGGCAGCAGTTGCAGGGATCTTCACTGATCCCAGAATGTCTCATGTTCCATCTCACAGACGACAGTCATGAACGTGCTCTGTCCTGCACCTGCTCTTCTGATCAGCACACTAAGGCCTGGGTCTTTCCCTGCATAGTGTTGACATTTAATCAAATAAATAAATGCATTATGCCACAAATTAATATTTAATATATATATATATAATTTTGTATTTATATTGTAGTACCAAAAATCATCAGTCAATCAGTTCAAATTTTACAGTTGAAACTCAACCTTGCTACGATTCTAACATTAGCAGATGTAGATGTGTTGCTTGTTAAAACCACAATGCAGATCAACTTCCCAAAGTTTTCATAGTTAGAATGTTTCAGCCGAACAGCTGTTTCTGTTTTCAGCGTTATTTAGGTTTTGGACCTAGGTCTCTGGACCATCTGCCAGGTGGTTGGACTTTGCTCTTTTGTCTCTTGCCACAGAACTGTTTATCTGGTTTTCAATCACCTGCCCATAAATAGAACCTGCATAAGCACCAGCATGTTTCGCACATGTTCACATTAGCCTTTACACATCGAAACACATTGAGACAGATATGGAAAAGCAGACAAAAGAGAAACATGAACAGTGTCAGAGAAAAAACATTGGTTTGGGTAAACCACTGGCTTCTTTCCAACTGTTCATGATTATTATCCAGTAGACACCTTTTGGAGCACTGAGTAACATATTCCCTCATTAACTGACAGACAGGATACAGATTTCCCCTGTAATATGTCCAACTTGGGCATACCAATGAGATACACTCCTGCCTGGATGGCAGTGCACCGCATCCAGTCTGGCTGAACAACAGATGCGGTCTGACAAGCCAGTTGTACCTTAGAAGAGGGAGCTACAGTATAATGAAAGCATGACATACTTGGTGACTGTGGAGGCACAAAGCGTAGGGAGACAAGATATAAGAGTAGTCAGAGAGTGGGAGGCAGGTGACAGGTAAGTGGTGGTGGTGGATTGCCCATTATTCCGTCTTTAAAAGCATTTTGATAGTGTGAAGAAAAAGGCAAAAGATTCAGGAGAAGTACACAGAAAGATGTTTGCCATGTGATTTCCTTCATTTCCTTCCCTTGACCGACCCCGAACATCACCCCAGAGGCATGAAATCTGCAGCTGGAATGAGAAAGGAATCTCATTTACTCTTTTCATTTCCCACGATGAAGTGAGTCTCTGTTGCCTCTTCGGGTACTTAGAGGGAAATCATTGTCACTTTCACTTGTTGTCTGTCCATCAGCAGGGCAGATCAATGCTGATGATATGTTCACGTCTTTATAACAGAGAAAATGAAAGAAGAGCACAGACGATAGGTTCAACCCCCCAACAAAGAGAATATGGAAAGCAAATTCACTCTCCTTTTATTCTCCATGCATAATGAGAGAAAAGCAGACAGACCATTTCTCTCTAACCTTTTTTCCTGGGTTACCCTAGAGACGTCTGTTCTGTCACAGAACACAGGCTTTCTCCACTCTAAAGGCCAGGGGAAAAGAAGAAGAGAAGACTAATATTGTTATACAGGCTCTTCAACCTATAAAGATGACACAGTGATTCACATGTAAAGTGAAACCAATTAAGCTCTGCATGTAACATCCTACTGTTTTGTGAACATGAGGAATGAGACTAACTGTGAGGAGACTAGGGCTGAAAATGTCTCATATCTGTATGAATATGCTACATGAGGGGACCCAGGTCAGAAGGTCTTTCAGTCATTGAGGTAAAACCTGGGAGTCTGAGAGGGTCTGCCTTACATAAGAACAAGTATTCTGGGTCTTCACTAAGACACACTGATTTTCTCAATACAGGTTTGAATAAAGAGGATTTGGGAAGAGTTGCTTTTGCTCGCTAGGCTGTAAAGGGTAAAGAGTTTGGACTCACCAGACAGTTGTCAGGAAGATCATGTATCTCGTTAATGAGGACTGTGGTACACCAAGCTTCCAGCACTTGGCTGGTGTTGGGCTGTCGGTGAGCGTCTGTTGGCCTAGTTTTTGCAATGTGTCTGTACCATTGGGAATATTCAGGCCCCCATCGGTGGCTTTTCAGCCAATTCAGCATACTGAATTAATGGCAGACCTGACACTCTGACTGTTCAGCTTAGCCAATCACTGCATGAGAAGAGGAATGGACCCCAGTGCTGTTTACAACTTCTAACTACAAATATTCTCAATTAGATGTAGTTATAAACAACCTGTGGTGTGAGCAAGTGCTGCTTGGCTTACAGTTTATGGACCTGCATTACCGCTTCATCTTCTTCTTATTCTTCTTTCCCATTTGAATGATAAATTGGAACCACTGCCACCTGCTGGTATAGAGCTGGTGTAGTTACATCCTAATGGCATGGTTCTGATCCCCTGTTTTTCAGTCCGTATCACCTGTCCAAGATCTTCTGCTTATTGGTTCTCCTCCACTAGTCCTGGCACTTTAAAAGTCCTGTGTCTGCTATCACAGAGATTGACAGGATGTAAAGAAGGAATTTATTCAGAAGGACAGACAGAATCCCTTGGCAAAGCTTGCTGATAATATTTTTACGTCAGGTGACGCTTGACTACATTTGTATATGAGCAAAAGCCAAGACCTTTTCCATACTGGACGCTGGATCCAAAAACGCTTGAAGGTTCAGGTCGATTCAAATATTATAACATATAGTATATACTGTTCATATTTACTCACCCTAATCCCCATGTTAATACAGATTTCTTCACTTTCTAACAAGGCTGCAATTGTTCATAGAAAATCTTTTGTTGCAGTCTTGTGTTAATTCCACTCTATATGGTCCACTGGGTAAAAGAACACCCAGCACAAAGTTAGCTCACATGTATTTTTAGCTATGGTGCTGCTGGTTTGTTTTTTTTCATGGATATGCTTGTAATCAGCAGCTGTGTCAGTGTCAGACAAATGGGCTTTTGGAAAACACATAAAAATAAAAACTACAGGCTAATCCACTCTTTCCAACACACTAGCTAGACAATAGAGTATAAATAAATGTGAGTCAAAATTAGTTTTTTTTAATAATAAACTTAATATTATAAATACATACAATATTATAATAACTGGACTGGAGTTTTAATGTGGTCAATTAAGCATGTCTCAAGTTGCTAAACAATAAGCTCAAAGAGTCCACACAGTTTTTATTTCTAGACTGGACTGGTGTAATTCAGTAGTCAGAGGATGTTTCAATGTGACAGTGAATAAAATGATACAGTAAAAACTAGATTGCTGTGCCGTGGAGTGAAGCTACATTATAACCACACAAGTAGTTGGTCAAAGCTGAAACTACTAACAGAAAACATTGCTGAAATTATTCTCCAGGGTTTATGTGGGTCCTTAAACATTTGAAATTCAATATGTTTATATTTTATATTTATTTCAAGTATTTAAATTCTTAAAAACTTGTAAAAACTCTTAAAAGCTCTTAAATATGGAATCATGCTTAAGTCAAGTTTATTTTAACGTCACATTGTCTTTATTTGATTAATTAAGTGAGTAGTTGTTCCTGGTACTTTCATGAGACCTGAACTGAGAGCAGTGCAGTCAGTGGATCTACACTATTGTGAAAAGCTGTGATGCTGTGGACTAAATACTCATATTAGGCCTCACTACATTTCACAGGAATCCAGCTAATATATTATCAGTGTCTGATGTACAACTATGGCACTAGAAGAACATTGTCCGTTAGGTAAATCTGTGGTCTTGCTTTCCAGAGCTTAATGACTGTGACTGGTTAACCCTGCATGTCTTAATGAAACGCCAGTATGAGCTTGTTCATACTACTTTAAGTTCATGGTATCTTGCTGAATAATGGCAGCGGGGGTGCAGAAACCTGACAAGCTTTTAGACATGTTGAGGACCACTTGGTGCTCCTCCACAACCCCAAGACAATGTGTAACCAAGACAACACTGATGTCATTACATCATCATCTTTACATCCCACTGCACACTCAATCTTTGTCTGTCCACACTTACTGTGCTGTGTCTCACATAGACATTTCAGTGTCGTCTACCATATGAATAACATGAATGTGACACTGGTATTTACACAGTCACTGTAAATATTATGAATGTCACTACAATAAGAAATAAACTGAGAAATTGTCACTGAGCAGAGTACATCCTGATCATAATCACTCTACAAGTCTTTCATTACATCGATTCAAGCATCAGTGCCTACAAGTACAATTCAGCTGATTTCACTGTCCTAGTGATTTGCTGTACCAAAGAGCAAGAGGTGCTGTAGAGACTCTGTAAAACTGTCATGGTTTTCATTACATTCATCAATGTAATAAAAAACCATGACATTTCATTTCATCAATATGATCATTTAACTCTACCTCTGTTATCAGGGATAACATTATGATCACTGACAGGTGAAGTGAATGACTTTATATCTTCTTCACAGCACCTGTTAGTGGGATATATTAGGCAACAAGTAAACGTTTTGTCCTCAATGTCGATGTGTTAAAAGCTGGGAAAAAAATGGACAAGCTCAAGGATTTTAGTGAATTTGACATAGGCCTAAGTGTGATGGCTAGATGACTGGGTCAGAGGATTTTCAAAACTGCAGTTCTTGTGGGGAGTATCTGGTCTGTAGTGGTCAGTATCTATCAAAAGGGGTCCAAGGAAGGAAAAGTGTTGTGTCTGCAGGTATCCTCAGCCTTGTAGCTGTATGCTCCTGGTCTGCAGTTGCTGGCCCATCCTACCTGCCAAGTGTTTTGTGATCTGTTATTCTTTTCTCTCTTCCTTTCCACTCACCCCAACTGGTCGAGGCAGATGGCCGCCCACCTTGAGCCTGGTTCTGCTGGAGGTTTCTTCCTTTCTAAAAAGGGAGTTTTTCTCTCCACTGTTGCCTAGTGCTTGCTCAAAGGGGATTTCTTGGGTTTTCTGTATTATTTTTGTTGTATTGTAAGGACTTGAACCTTACATTGTAAAGTGCCTTGAGATGACTTTAGTTGCTTTATAAATAAACTTGATTTTATTTGAATTGAATTGTTGAACCGGCAACATGGTCATGGGCTCATTGTTGCGTGTGGGTAGCAAAGGCTGGTCTGTGTGGTCCGATCCAACAGACCAGCTACTGTAGCAAACTGGTGGAGACAGTGTGATGCTGTGAGCAATGTTGTACTGGGAAACCTTGGGTCCTGCCATCGATGTGGTTGTTACTTTGACACGTACAACCTATCTAAGCATTGTTGCAGACCATGTACACCCTTTAATGGAAATGGTCTACACATCCCTAGACTGACACACACAATTTAATACTTTGACTATAGTATTATTTCAGTAATATAATGTGGTGGGACCCCTCCCTCCTGCACTGCATGTTTCAAACTGGTTTTGTCAGGGTTATACAAAATGCACACAAGCAAACTAGGAAACAAGGATCAAGAGGTGAAGAGGTTTTAATAGGACTAAAGATAACATAAGACTAGAAAAGCACTCCATATGGAGAAAAAACAAACTATGAACAGGGGAAAATGCTAAAGCTACCAGTAAAACTAGGAACCTACTAACAAACAATAAAGGGGGGCAGCGAACAGAAAACTAGTGCAGCAACTGGCATGGCATGGAGAACAGATGAAAATGAACAATGAAGGAGAGGCAATCCCAGGAGAGAAAAGCAAAGACTGGGAGTCCAGAGTGTATAACTGGCAAGAGTTCTGTATCTGTATCTGGAGGCTCAGAACTGAGCAAGGACTGAAGATCCAACAGCCAAGACTTGTGAGGAGGGGGAATAAATACAAGTGGCTGCAGCTGGGAGGTGATTGAGTGAGTGGAGATAGGTGCGTGTGTGTGTGTCTGGAGTCACAGCAACAGACCATAGAATCATATTATTAAAATGCTGATTGTCTAAGAGCTTATTATGATGAGTATATGATAATGATGAAGAATTACTGTAAGTATTTATGTGTCTGGGTCAACTACAGTTAGAGGTCAGCTACTAGTCAGACAGCAAAACTGAAATGAAATCACCCATGGTGACTTTGGTTAGCCTTCTCTCTATGACTTATTGTCAGTATTGAATTATGTCCAAAACCTTTAAAAACTTCACAGGAGTAAAATTTAACATAATATATGGAAAGAAGAAAAAGAAACTGATGACCTGTGGTGGCGTTCCTATGTAGGTAGACTGGTTGCCTGTTCACACTCACTCGTTGGAAACATCAAGGTGGGGCAGGCAGGAGTTCGTTTAGCCACGTACTACATTTTCTGGCTCTATTTATGGTCTAACTCCACCATCTGCTGGCAGTTTACCAAACTGAGTTTTGTGTATAACTGACATTGACATCTGGAAAGATGTGTTTTTATTTTTCTTTAAGTCAAGATTTAAGTTTCCTTTAGCCATGAGGTAAGAGTTAGCAATCACATGTATCTGGAAAGTGGTTCAGCAGCAAGGGAAGTTGAATTGATGAAAGTGGTCGTTCAGCCAGTGCAGCCACTCTACCAGATTCAGCCACTGCACTTCTGAAAGACAGAAAGAGAGAAAAGAATAGCAGATCACAAAACCAATAGGGCAGGCAGGCAGGTTGGATGGGCCAGCAACTGAACACCCGAAATACACAGCTTCGGGACAGATGATACCTGCAGGAGAGAGAGAGAGAGAGAGAGAGAGAAAGAGAGAGAGGGAGGCACAACTACGAAAGAGAGAAGACACAAAGTTAATAACAGGCAATGGTGGCGTATTAGTGGATGGAGAAAGGAGGAGGAGCTCAGTTTGTAACTATGAGCTGGTTCAGAGTCACCTGAGCCTGCTTTAACTATAAGCTTTATCAAAAAGGAAAGTTTTAAGCCTAGTCTTAAAACTAGAGATGGTGTCTGCTTCCCAAACATGAACTGGGAGCTGGTTCCACAGGAGAGGAGCTTGATAGCTAAAGGCTCTGCCTCCCATTCTACATTTGGAAACTCTGGGAACCACACATAGACCTGCACTCACGTGTATCACGTGTAGATATAGCTACCACAGTGCCATCTCTCCTTTAACTCCTCCTTCTCCTCCAGCATCACTCAGAGCTGAATTGTCTTGAACAGCTGCAATTGTCAAACTCAATGGCAGCTTCACAGTAGCATGTGTTTCCAGGCCTTCTTCTCCCAACCCACATGCTAGAGAATTAAGCTGTGCAATTCCAAACATCATTGGAGCATATAAATCTCCACAGCTATTTCTGGATAGTATTTCAGTCTGATTGTTCTCTGGGACTGTGGCTTGAGTCCTCTGTGAAAGGTGATGCTGCCCACTGTTTCCCTTGCAGGACATTTAGGTCAAACATTTACATTAAAAGGCTTCTGAAACTGAACAAAAACACAAACACACATCTTCTATGGAGCATCTGGTGTCTCAGAGGGGACCATGACTCTTTGACTCTACACTGATCTGGCATAACATAACGAGCTCTGACAGGTAAAGTGAATAACACTCTTGTGTGATTATATCTTCTTCACAGCAGCTGTTAGTGGGTGGGATGTATTAGACAGCAAGTGAACACACAAACATTTAATTGGATTGGAGATTTGTTATTTGACAGATTTTGTCAAGTTAGATTTGGAATAGGCTTGTAGAGGAAATATATGGTAGATAATGATACACCTCAGGGTAGTGTCCTTGGTCCATTACTTTTTCTATCACGATAAATGATGTTTTTTTCTAAGTTCCCTATGATATTCGTAGATCCTTATTTGCACACGATGGAGCACTATGGACAGAATATTAAACAAAAGTTTTCAATGGAAAAAAACAAAGCTTATTTTCACCAGAAAGAGAAAGGAAATCAATGAAATGAAATATTGTCAAGTGGAGGAATCAGTAGAATATGTATTATGTCAGTGTCAAAAATATATGTCAGAAATAGAGATATTAAAGAGGTTGTTGAAAACACAGGGGATACCAGAATGTATTCTGAAACTCATCCTCACTCAAACAGGGAATTATAATGCTTTAGAAGTATTATTAAGAGAAATGGTTGATAAATAGAATTTATTTCTCTGTCTGTCATTTTTTTCTTGTGTTTTTTGTTTGGTTTGCTTAGTTACTTTGGTCCACACTTCAGGATAGTACAGTAGGTGGCAGTAATGCACCCTGCCATAAAACAAGCAGAAGAAGAAGAGACGGGCTGCTCAATGACTCCTGGTCTTGCTGGAGAATTTTTATTTATTTTCTCAATCTAGTTTGTCCTGTTCCTATTTAAGTAATTGTATTTTAATGCTCTAGGCTTGGACAGCTCAGACCGAACATTTCCTAATTATAGATCATTGACTTCCCTTCCCAGGGTCTGAATTATCAGGTTTTTAGAATATGTTAACATTCTCCTGTGTATTATGCTATACTGGCTTGTAATACATAAACGTCTTTCTCCTACAGAAGAGTGACAAAGTTACTGCTTGGTGTACACATAAACTCTGTAATGGGTTTATTCCTTCTAGCTTAATTGGTTGTGTTTTATTTATTTCCTTTTTCCTTCAGCTCCAGCTGCTGTTTTTACTGCTGAATTTTCTTTGGTTTGTTGTTTTGTCTTTTGTATTATTATTGACATCATAACCCACCAGCTGCTCCTTTTTCATTAGTGTGTATTTATAGGCAAATTCTGGCGAGAGGAGGGTTGCATGGCTGCCCGTCTCGGGCTTGACACATTGTACACCCCCTTTTACCCCCTTATTGCATGATTTCACATGCTTGTATGGTACTATTCAGGATATATATATTGTGGAATTTAGATTGAGGTTTTCTTTCCCTATGAGGTCATTCACCCTGTGCCAGGTATGCTGCAGCCCTTCTACAAGTCTGCATTTTATATACATTGGCATGCCTTCTATGTGAAATTAGGCTCCTTTGTTGGTATGTATATAGAATGCTGCTTGCTTTGGTTAGTTTTGGATTTTAGCTTCAGCACTGTGTTGAATAAAGTGGATTTTATTGTCAGTAAACAGTCTCTGCTCATCATTCTCAAACATTGTTTTGACTCAATAGATTTTTTTTGTAAAGCATATTGACCCCTAAAAAATTAGAACATTATTGTATGTCCATCTATGTGCCAAACAATAAACCACTGAGATTCTAAAATAAAATGTTACCTAATGCACCAACACACAATACTGAGACAGTAAAACGTGGGAGACCTGGCAGCCCCACACCTGCAACCCTCCTAGTGTTAGGTCTAGATCAAGTGTGATTGCCCCTACCCATTGCTTAAATCAAGTTTCTCCCCATGTGAAAACACATCTGACAAAACAAGTACACACCATGTTTTAATGAAGCAATGGTAGTAACAATAGCAGCTAAGTTATTTTAAGGCAGCTACGCTCAGGTGGTACTAACCTACGTATGGTATTTGGCAGCAGTGGTGTTCTCGGTGACTTGCTTCTGTGTTTGTTTGATATGAGAACTGGTGCTTGGGCCTTTTTTAGTCCCTGCAAACCAAGGTTGAGAAGGAACAATGAAATCATTAATGTGCATGTTAATTAATGTGCATGTTCAATGCCAAACTCTGAGACCTAATTTTTGTGTAAAAAGGACTGGCGATGGGGTCCAGGATGGACTGGCGACCTGTCCAGGGTGGCCTCTCGCCCATATGACAGCTGGGAGAGGCTCCAGCACACGGCCTACAGGGACTAATCGGTTCAGAAAATTGATGGATGGAAGAACAACCAGAAGTTTTGTCTGTATTTCTCTGCAGCTCTGCTCATCCTCACCAGTGCACTCAACAGGCACCATTCTAGAACTCTAAAATAGAGTATGTCCCTAAATTGCTTAGTTGTGTCCTTGTCAATAAATTCTAAATGCTGGTAATTACTGCAAAATTATTGCTAATGATATGAGCAATAATAGATGTGACATTTAAAAATTATATCTAAGAGTTCCTCATATACCTTTAACAACAGGGGTGGGGAATACTGTGGTTTGAGATATTTTTTATGAAAAAAACAAAACAAAACCCTGAAATCAATCTCAAGGGCAATTCATATTTCCACATGCTACAGTATTCATTCTATATATTTTGTCACCTCCAAAGTCCTCTAGGGTCTAGGAGCCCAAAAGACGGTGTCAATTACTGTGTTTCACACGTTGAAGGTATATAACATTTATTTACACTGTTGTATTTTATCCACAAAGCATCTCTTCTTCTTGCTGCTGCTACGGCCCAGAGTTATCATCATGGAACTCTGCGTGTGTGCCCATGTGTTGTCAAGTGATGTCACAACTTCAAATGACCTTAAATAGTTTTTTAGAAAGTTCTGTGAGAGCTCTAAGATGTAAAATGAGAAACACAAGATAAAAGCGACTTTCCCTGAATTCTCTCCCTATAGAAACCTCCAACAGAACCAGTGAGGCGTTCAGCAAGACTGGCTCTACAACATCAGGTTCCTGTCAGCAGAGGTGGGTCAGCGTTGGCAAGTGAACAGTAACAAAGAATCTGGCACTGGGGAGATGCAGTGAAGCAGGTTAAATAGACAAAAAGTTTTTCCTCTCAGAAAGAGGGAAAAAAAAGGGGTGGGGGGCGGATTTGTCCACTTAAAGGAAAAGGTAAATCAATACATGTCACAACATGTGTTGTCAGTGATCTGATGGAAGTGGTGTCTTCTGGGATAACTACGCCACCATCGAGGGCACGAGTGGCAAGTGAATGGTTTGATGAGTATGAAAACAATGAGATTCATGTGCTATGGCTTTTACAGTCACCATCTCTACCATTATCATGATATCATCACATAAAGCCTTCATTTTTACATATATCCTCCTTTTATATTCTGATATATGACTGAAGTGTTCCTCCACATCAGTGAGACTCATTAGTAATTGTTGCTAAGGTGAACACAGTGCGTTAAATGATGCAATTTGGGTTTGGTTTAGCAAAACAGTGATTTTGAAGGTTTTCTAAGTGAGACCACAGCTTCAGGTTTTCAGAACTGTGTGCATATTACAAAGAAGAAGAAAAACTGCACTTTTATACCCATCAGTATTTTAAAAAGTCACCTGCTGTGATGTTTTCCACAGACATCACAGCTCTGGATGTGCTGTAGCAAACAAGTGAGGCCCCACCAGTATTGAACCATATGTTGTAGATACAGTAGATATGGTTAAGTACACACATGATTTATGTCTCTAATGTGAGCAGCGATTAAAGACCTGATTTAGTAAAACACTTGTTTATTGTGAAGAAAAACACATAGAGCATAAATAGGACAGTCTCACAGGTGGTAAATGTTTCAGGGAAAACATAATAAATCATCATCACTGATATTATTGTTATTGCGCACATACAGAACAAAGTTAACATCACAACACACACAACAGTCAAACTGTACAAATTCTGTACAAACACCAACACACTGCATTAGAATCCCAAGTCAAAAACTGAAGGTTAGTCACTGAACATAGTGAAAACTGTTCAGTGCAGATATAGTGTGATGAGTCTCATTCTTGTAGCTTTAATACTGATGTGAACTTTGCAGTGCAAATAAAGAATTTAACATTTTTTATTAAGTTTCTGTTATTATCCATAACAATATTATAATACACTGCCCGTCCAAAAAAAAGTCACCACCTGGATTTATTCATTCATTCATTCATCTTCTATAGCGCTTAGTCCCCGCAGGGGTCACAGGTGTGCTGGAGCCTATCCCAGTGAACATATGGGCGAGAGGCAGGGTACACCCTGGACAGGTCGCCAGTCTATCACAGGGCCACATATAGACAAACAACCATTCACACTCTCACTCACACCTACGGGCAATTTAGAGTCCCCAGTTAACTTGACTGCATGTCTTTGGACTGTGGGAGGAAGCCAGAGTGCCCAGAGAGAACCCACACAAACACGGGGAGAACATGCAAACTCCACACAGAAAGACCCTGGCCGACCCCGGGGATCGAACCCAGGATCTTCTTGCTGTGAGGCGACATTGCTAATAATTACTGCATGGATGATAATGTTTCAGCTGGCAACAAGTTATTTAACCCTAACTGATGCAGTTGAGTAGCTTCTCATTTCTTAAACAACCATGTCGGAAGACTCATCCCGTCAGAGTGTTTGACTTTTTTTGAAAGGGCAGTGTATTTATTATGCACTTACTATTTTTTAAAGAAAATATGACCAAGTATACATCTACAATATGTGTACATAACTTTGGCAGATGTAAAATTACAAATTAGACTATAGTACACAGTACACAGTTTGCACTTCTCTCAAAATGAAACATTGACTTATTTCATATGTTTGACAGTTTCCATAAAACTGAGCTGATCTATTTTTTAATTATAGGTCAGTTAGTTTTTAGTGATCTGATTTGAGCACCACTAAATACATTTACCTGTTACCTACCAGAAAACTGTTTGCCCCTGGGCCCACAAGAAACATCAGTAATGGGTAGATTAGGAAGATTAAGATTAAGGCCATATTCACACAGACATTAAATCATGTCAGGCTGTGTTGAGGGTTGTGTGTTGGTGAGTATTGTTTTATGTACCCAGACAACAAAACTGGATCCTGTTGGCAGGAAAGCCAAGTGTGTTCAACAGGAGTGTTTAAGTGTGTCAGTAGCAACAGTTTGATCTTTGGTTGTGATGATCTTGAGGTTAGCGGCAAAATACAGAATTCATGTTCCAAAGTAATCCACTAGGAATGTGTGTGCATGTCTGTGAGGGAGTGCAACGTCTTGAGTTGTTAAAAACGCTCAATGCGAGCTAATTTCTTTTCTGCCCAATATGAATGAAAGGGACTGAGCTTGACAGAGACAGTGGGTTTTATTCATGCAGCATCTTGAGAAGGAATTTCTTGCTCAGTTCTGACATTCAGCAGTGTTTTCATAACTGGGACTTGTTCTTAGGTTCTGTAAGAACTAAATCTACGCACTAAAGACCACATTTCAATGCTGACATGTTTGTTCACAATAACTGATTGATGCTTTTTCAATGATTCTTTCAATGATATAGTATAATATAATTATATATTATAAATATAATTATATTTTCAATAATTATTTTCATTACTTTAAAAGGCATCATGTTTTTTTAACTAGTTATAAATAAACACTACATTAACACTTTAGTTCACACTGTCCTGGTACTTGACAGCTGACTCCCTCAGGTACCTCTGGGAAAGCCTGTCCTCCAGAGGAGAAGTGATTCTTTTCTTTACATTTAACATTGTTTTTTTTTTTACTTCATCAGTTATTATTTGTTATCTTATATCCACCACTTGCACTACTAAATGTGCAGCCCATTTGTTGTTCATGCCGTGCAACATTGTCTCTGCTGCAGAACTCAGGTGATCCACCGTTTCTCACTTCCCTTTCATTAAGAACACATTTAAGAAAGAACTTAGGAAGATATTGGTGAATGTGACTCAGTGTCTGTGTGAAAGTGGCTTAACCTTGATATTGGTAATGAAAAGGGGCAACTAAAATAAGACCACCCAAGCGCTGGGGTTTCACAATAGCTAGTCCCGTGAAAAACATGAATTTAAACCAAATGGTCAGTGTAAGGACCGCAACATGGATGCTGCAGAAAGGTTGCAGATGACAGCCATAGTATCCAATGAGAGATAAGACCGGTGCAGGTCAGTGTAACAGAGACGATCACATCTCTTCCTTATACCACATACGTCCACCACGGAGAAAAAAAACATCATTAACAGAGCATCAGAGATCAGATCTCGCTCTCGTACGTGTGCATGTAGGTTTTCAGTGAGAGGATCTCGGCATAACTTCGGCTGGTTCTGCGGTACAGGTCCAGGCCTGACAGGATCTCCACATCTCTGACCCGAGCTGTGTGCATCTTCATCAGGTCCTCCACCCAGCGGGACTCCTCCTCTGAGCTCTGTAGGGAAGCAGTGAGGAGACACATGGCATTAGCGTGGCTTTCCCTTCTCCTCTTGGGACATACAGTAACTTGACTTAATAAACATAACCCTCAGTTGCCTCAGTGCCTTACATGTGTTCTGCATCTATCCACAGTTGGTTAGTAGTTTAAAAAAATTCACCTGAGATATGTACAGTATGGAGGCTTTAGGTGCTGAATTAATCTTCATTTATATCATCATCATCATCATCATCATCATCATCATCATCATCAAGGCTGCCAACTGAAGATTTTATATTACTTCTATTGGAATATTTCACCGGTGTACTCCTGGATTTTGAACAGACTTGAACTCAACAGGTCAAATCACTCCTCCCTTCAGTGCTTCTACAATGACTGCATCCCTAACATTAATAATTGTTATAGCAACCAGCTGCTGAGGTGAGAGCTCATGTGTATTCATCAGTGTGACAGCAGATATTCAGGGCAGGGTTATCTGCTGTGAGACATATTCTGCTCCTCTTTTCTTTCTGCTCTTTTCACTCATACCAACCGATCAAGGCAGATGGCCATCCAACCTAAGCTTGGGTCTAATGAAGTTTTTCCTCTCATTGTTGGGTTTGTTGGGTTTTATCTATATAATATCTATTTAGCTGGATATGTTCTCCACACAGTTCTGTAAGGTCTTAAACTGTAAACTGTAAAGTCTCTTGAGATGACTTTCATTGTGATTTGATGCTACATAAATAAACAAAATATTTTTTAAATAACATTATTTAAAATAACATTTCCTAGTCAGCAAGCTTGATGCACACATTATGGGACAAAATGCTACAGGAAACTAGCAATGCAGTTAATATGCCATGTTAATACTATTAACCTTTTAATGAAATCATTTAACGATGACTCTTTCACAACTCTAATCACATCATCCCCACACAGGAAAGTCTGGTAAATTTAAGACAAGAAAAGGAAAATGACACCCACTGTTTTGAACCTGGGACTTGTGATGGCTACATCACCAGTGTGTCATTATGCACCATAGATCAGACTGTCTGAATATGTAACCATGCATTTAAAGTAGTGATGTTCCTTACATTGCAGGTCTCGTCATTGCTGGGTCTGTGTGGCAGGATGAATGTAGCGCTGCTGAGGGGACCACTGCATGAGTCCGCAGCCTGCGTGAAGTCTAAACAGCTGGTCAGGACCACAAAGTAGTGGGTGGGGATGGGTATTGTCCCGCTGATATTCCTGCCACAAAAAACATGATTCAATCACAATATCTGTTGGACACATTGATGTTTTCTTTCTGTTTCAGTGCCAAACATGGTAAATTTCAATGAAACAGTGTCCTTACTCTTTTATCTTCTCAGCTGAGTCCCTGACACCATCATAGTCATAGTCAAATATGGGTCCAGTGAGAATGTTGACTCCATTTCTCTCAGTGGCATACTTCTTCACCAGTGTTCTCTGGAAGTAGCCCCATATTCCTGGGAGTGGTGTGGGGATGGGAGGAGGCAGAAGAAAGAAAAAAGCAAGGACTATTATATCACTGAATCTAAATCAGAAATGAATTTTGTCTTGATCATACACAGTGATCATTGTCTCAAAGTTTGATAAGGACTCAAAAACCAACATTGAAAACATGGACTGACTTACTCTTGAATGCAGGATACATGGGAACAGTGTTGGTGATGAGTACAGCATCATATTTTTTGTCTGTGGTTGAGGATAATTCTGCCAGTAAAGAAAAATAAATGATTTAATGTGAAGAGAGAACTGTGAAAACAGCAGACATGAAGCTTATGACTTCTACTAGTATAGTCTGATTAATATCACAAACAAGTCAAAGAGCTTCAGTGGGCAGTAAATACTGACTATGTCCCTATCAGCCAATTATTAAATATAATTGTTTCAATATCACATCCTTTTTTAAAGGGTAGATTAATTATTTGTTGCAAGAACACAGCATTAAAAGCCCATTCATTTATTTATCAATACTAAAAGCAGGAAGCCAAACAGTGACAGTTTACTGACCAACACTGAGGCTAAAGGTTGAGTCAGCACAGTCTCATAGTGTGGATCTCATATGAGACACAATCATGTCAGCTGACTACAGTAATGACCCAAGTGTGTTGATATTTGACACCTGGAGAAATGATGTAGAAGAATGAATCAACCAGTTGTTTGGTTGGATGAGTCAAATACATGCAGTACTGTGCTACATCTACTTGTTGTCATTTCCACTGTGTCAGAAGCAGTGCATTGTTTCAAATCCTAATTAAGCTACATTTCTGCTAAATACCTGTGTACAGTTTACTGTAGCGCTATTCAGTGCTTAAGCTGTGGTTGTAAACTTACGTGGTGGGTACAGGAAAGTGTACGTGATCCGTTTATCAGATCGGTAGTTGGTACAAGACTGGCTGTAGGCTGGAGGGACTCTGGTGTCTGGTCTTACACAGTTGGACAGAGCTTCAGGCAAAGGAGATACTTCCACCTGGAGACAGCAAACACACAAGCAATCACACACACAGGCACACAGCATATCAGTCTACTGACATCTGACACAGTTTTCTCTTAATGAGGCACTTTTGTTGCCTGTTCACTGACATTTGAACATTCACACTAATACTGACAGTGAACTCTAACCAGGAAAGGAGATACAGCACCTGTCTGCTCACGGTGTATGATGTCCAGAGAGGCATAGAGAGAGCCTCACTGTAGCCACTGATGTAGTCACTGTGGTGGAGGATGGAGTATTTGGTACGGAAAAGCACAGCTGGTCGACCATACGGCAGGTTCCTGTTGTCTGAGAGAGGAGAGGAGAAGAGAGGAGAGGGGAGGAGAGGGGAGGAGAGGAGAGGGGAGGAGAATAGGAGAATAGAAAACACAGAAAGGGGAGGAAACAAGGAGACAAAATAAGGTAAAGGAATAAGAAGAGGAAATGAGATAATAAAAGAAGAGGGGCGAAGAGACGAAGAGAGGAAACAAGATAAA
>OMLM01020706.1:30021-61098 GCA_900302695.1 Helostoma temminkii | reverse complement strand
AGTGGGAAAAGAGCCAGTGTAATGCAGTAAGGTTTTCTTAATAAGTGATTAAATGATACTGCATGAAGCAAGTTGTTCCATGTATAACACGTTAACACTGCAAGATTTAGGTGTGTATAACTAAGCAATATAATGTTATCACAGCGTCTGTGCCTTCTGCGTGTTTCTACCTGTTTGAGCTGGATCTCAGAGTTGACGTGGACGTCACAGATCTGGCAGTGGAAGGTTTTGTTCTGCAGTCCAGAGCCCTTCACACTGGTGCTGCTGATGTTCTTCAGCTTGGCTCCCGGTCGAGGGTAGGCCTTGATTGGCCCCGCACCACTCCGAGCCTCCAACATCGTCTTATGCTTTGAACCTGTAACCGCGCAAAATCCAGCATGTGTGAAACATATGACACATAACAGTGACACATACTATACTATGCAGTTAGTGTGGGTATTGCATGTTATAGACATAAAACCATAGTGTTGTTGTAATATACCAAATAACAAATTCTGCAGTATATTATCCATCAGGCATCAGGTTATGTGTTGATTTCAGTCTTTCCAGAGAAGCAACTTATTCTGAAAATCAACCTGCTCAGACTTGATCATCACTATGTGGTAAAGAAACTGTAGAAACATTTCCCAGTTGATGCAGTCACAGATGCTGAATCGTATTAATTAATAGTTGGTTGATAAATCAGGAACATTTTTAATGAAAACACAACCAAACTCATTTAATCTTTTTCACAATATCCACGTTAGATCACTGATTGTCTTCTTGATTTGATTCATCCTATCGGCTGTTATCAGTTTTCGCATGTCGTAGCATCAACAGTTTCTGCTCTCACCTAGTCTCTGAACCGTCCTACCTGTGCTGATTGAGATTCCTTCTGCAGTGTCAAGCTTCATACAGTACATGGCCAAAAATACATGGACAGTGACATGTATGTGTACACATCACAGCTTTTAAGTGACCATGAGGATCTAAGTTTACTCAAGTACTGTATTTAAGTACAAATTTAAAATAATTACTGTACGTACTGCATTTTCATTTCATGCTACTTTTACAATTTAAAAATACTGAACTTTTACTCCACTACTTATTTTAACAGTATTACTTACTAGTTTCTTTTGCAGATTTAGATTCTTGTGAACAACCTTCTAAACTAATAAAATGCTAATGTATCATTTATGGTTTAATCCCTGACACTACATAAGGTGATTAAAATTGATGTTTTCTGTGCATCATCTTGTTCCTCCTCACCTGCATTATGAGCCTCCAGCTGAGACAAAGAGTTAACAGCAACTTTACACAGAGAGCAGTACAGCAGCTTCTTGGCCTTCTCCTCCTCTGACTCCACTGAGAGAGGGACATCCTGGGAGGAGTCCTGGGAAAGAGGCGTAGGAGGAACAGGGGATGAAGAGGAGGTGACAGGTGCTGGAGGAGGAGAGGCTTTGGAAGACAAAGAAAAAGAGGAGGAGGAAGAAGAGGAAGACAGGCCTGGAGCTGGGAGAGCGGAAGGTGGACTGGAGGGAGGAGGCTCACTGCCTGCTCTGCTAGAGGAGGGGGAGGAAGAGGAGAGAGGCGGAGAAGAGGAGAGGAGAAAGGGTTTAAGAGGAAAGGAGGAGTCAGTGAGACTGGGTGAGAGTTCTGGAGGGAGGAGGAGGAGGAGAAAGAGGAGGAAGAAATCATATTAAAATCAAACTGACCCCAGAATAAATACATGATCAGTTAGGTCAGTAGATAAACCAGTAGATAAACTCAACCTGTGTGCTGAGTGGTGCTGCAGTCAGCTGAGACATGAGGGGCGGGACATGCCGGACTAGAGATGCTACCATTGGTCTCTCCAGTGTTCGACAGTTTGACTTTGGCCTTGTTCTCCTGAGACTTGAGCTTCTTGGCGTGTCGGCTGCCTCTGTAATGAGCCTCAGCCTGAGACTGAACAAGACACACAGAGCGACAGGGAAGTGTTAATGTACTGTTTCATCTGACTCCACTCATATAAAAAGTTAGTGAGTTACCACACATCCAGCCCCTGGTGTCTGTTCCAATACACCTGTCATGTAAAAGTTAAGCTCCGTATTCCTGTATTTGACTGGAACATTACCACAATGCGGGTTTGTTATATGGAGAAATGAGGAGGTGAACAGTGTAGGAACTGGAGGTAAACAGATGATCTTCACTGTAAAAACTGTTCACATCAGGTGTGACCACACAATGTCAGTACACTGAAACCATAACCATGTCTGCAGGCTTCATGACTCAATGTTTGCACAGCTTATTAGACTGAATTAATACTCTTTTCTTTCACTCCACTCGCTTCCATGTTTCACACCCTCCTCTCTCCTTTCTCTTCCTCTTCTATCACCAGCAATGATTTCTGTTTTCATACTCACTCATACATTTGTCACTGTTGGTTATATTAACATATATATTTGTATTTATTTGTATTTAAACAGTTCACTCAGTTTTAGCATCAAGAGGCAAAGTAGGTCCAAGGTGTATTTAGTCTAGTTTAAGAAAAACGAGCTGCATGGGAAACTGCTAGTGAGAAAAAACACAACACAACAAGTATAAAATCTGATTAAAATAACAGAAGGAATTGTGAGATCAGAGCAGGACTGCAGTGCAATATGCTAATTTAAAATTAGACAGCAATATTAATGTTAATTTTAGAGCCCTGTTATGTTGTGTTCTCACTGTTCAAACCAGTTTTAATTAATTTCCCAATCCCAAAACCCCATACTTTAGTTGCTAATGAGCACATATTTAAAAACTGGAGAGATAATCTTACTTAAACATGTTGGCTTGTTAGGTAGGGGTATATTAAAGGAATAGTTAAATTCCTGTCAGATTTAAATCTGTGTCTGTGCTTTTTATTTGTCTCTTTGTGGTTAATTTTTCTCCCTTCTTAGTCAGTCTGTGTATTTTTGTGTCTCTTTCAGTGAGCCTCACTAACTCCCTGGTTCTTTAACCAGTACACCTGTTCATTAATTGATCCACCGCTGCTCAGAGATGACACAGATAAAACACATCTTCTCATTGAAGACAGCAAACGAGGATTTTCAGATAATACAGACTATCACTATAAGTGCTTCAACAATTCTGTTGACGATTGGACCTGAATGCAGATGAATCATACAACAGGAAGATATATGAACACAAAAATACTTACATCAGAGTTAAACCGCAGTTGGCAGACATTACAGGAGATGACCTGTTTCTTCTTGGGTACCATGGTAACGCCAAAGGTGTGGTTGATGACGGCCTTCTGCACCGGGTCCATCTGCAGGAGACACAGCAGAAGTCAGAGGTCACCCGCCTGCTCAGGATTGGCTGAGTCACTGCTAACAGAATGGCAGGTCCCGTTATCACGGTCTGCACTGCCTGCAGCGGTAACACTCTGTCACTGTTACTGTCCCTCACACACACACCGTGTTGAAGTTTGGGAAAAGTCCAACTGGCGACGTCGTCTCAACAGGAAACGGCAGGAATGGTTTCATCATCACTGAGGGACCAGTGGCACCTATCAGCCCTGGCAACGCTGCACCACACCCACTTCCTGTGAACAGAGAAAAACAGAATTTGGCTTATTGATTTCCAATAACTGCACTGTTGACCATTATTGATCTGAGAGGTTTTACTTCCTAAGTGTCAGTGGAGATGATGACAGTGACGATGCTATATGCTAGATATTTTTTTATTTCTTTTGTCACAGAAGAGTGAGAGGCCTGAGAGACCTGACACAAAATTGTGTCATCAAACAACACATGAAAACAATCCATTAGCCATGATACATAAAAATTGCCTCCGCGCTTCACAATCATTTGTGTAACAGACATTAATAGAGAGAAAACAAAACAACATACATAAAAAGAGGCTTTTGTGTTTTGAGATAATGTAATGGACTTGGTTTAACAATTTGTCTTTAGCAGGTCGATAAATGTATCTGGAGTTTGACCTAAGCTTGAACCTCAATACAGATATTGCTGAGTGACACCACTATGTTTGGGCAAAGCCAACAGATGGAGGAAATTCATCTCACTCTGTTCTTTATGTCAGTTCAATGTAGAGACGGGAGCAGCTGATCTGCATGTGGAGCTGCAGCTGCTGGAAACAGAAAGACGCAAAAAAGAGAGACAGAAAGAAAAAGGCAGACAGAAGTTTGCATAATGATACTGGGTGTCCAGTGAGCACACGGCCAGTAAGAGCTGGTCTGTTAGGAAGTGATGAATTTAGAATCTGTATCCAAACCTAAACCTATTTATTCCCAGTGTCACATGAGGAGGTGCTACATACTGTATATACTGTTTACACAGTTCACAAATACATAAAGAATACATGACAAGGGAAGCAAGAGGAAATGGTTTGGTCTTATGTTTTGTCTGTGTTAATTTAATCAACGAAAGCTACCATAAAAATTATAAAAATGGAAAAATAGATTAAAATGTAATACTGATTAAAAAATGAGTAAACAATTAAATAAAAAAAATAAGTAAAATGTAACCACTGAAAACAACAACAGATGTTTGTAAACAATTAGCTAAAGAACAAAGTGAAACATACACTATATGGACAAAAGTATTTGGCCCACAGTTTGGGCCCTTTTCTATTCCAACATGCTGAAATATGTGAGCTGCTTTGTATTTAAAACTGCAGATGGCGTGTTCATTCTGTTCTGTCAACTAGTGGAATAAAGTCAGCTCCTTCCTTTTATTCTGTTGTTTGTGATGAACACATCTTTTTCAGCATAAAAAAAGACTAAACTATTAAATATCTAAAATTTGACTAAGGCCAAAAAGCATTTCTGTCAAAAGCTAAAAACTAAAAGTCAGAATAAACACTGCACTTCAGTACATTTATCATGAAGCGGAGCTGAAGTGAAAAAGGGAGACGTGGAGTGATCAGCTCAAACACCAGAAAGTGCAGGATGCCACGCATTATGGAAACATATCTGAATCATCTTTTGGACAGAGAAGGAGCTCAGGTTAATGTTTTTTTCATCGCTCTGCACAGGAATAGCTGTACCTTGTGTGTTTAGAGAGTGGCCTTTATGTTATGTAATAAATTATCTTTTCTCTGGTTTGGTTTTTACAAAGACGAAAATGTAAGACAGTGGATAAAGCTGTTTTGTTAAAACAGGAACAGCCTTACCGAAATGTTTAATGGGGATTTACAGTATTACATCCTTGAGTGACCACAACCACATTTAAAGGGCAAAAAAAATTTGTACTATTGTTTAATGCCTTAATAACCAGCCTAACCTGGTGTACTTTCACTATAACATATCCTTCACCAATCCAGATGTCTTATAACCACATCTGAAATTTACAAAAAGCTGTTGTAACCTATTGCAGCATGTGTTAATGCCAGCTCCAACCTTGGCATGAAGATTTCTATGACAGTTTTTAATGTTGGTCACAATAACATTAATAGTAATAGTAACATAATAGTTTTGAGAGATTGAAGCTTTTACATGTTTCAGACAGTCAGTGGGCATACACTGAGCTGTGGAATAGCAGAGCTGTGAGTTGGTGTCTGTATTTATCACTACAGCTCATTATTGAGTTCAGAATAGCATGACACAGCCTCATCTCTGTAATCAAACACATGTAGCTGGACCACAAGAGCCCATATCACTATCTGCATCAGCTGTTATTACCTAGAACATTATTTATGATAGTAAACACAGATTAGAGTCTATTTTTAAAGATGGTCTAATGTGTCAGCTTAGTTGAACTGCTAAAATAAAAGCTTTGACTCACTGTGAAGATGTTATGCTTATAAAAGTTTGTAATTAATTAATCGTAATTAATCGCATTTAATAGAAAAGCAATAATTTGACAATTTGATACAATAATCATAAGCAATAAGGTTTTTAATTCAAATAAAATTTGATTGATGATTGAATCAATGAATACATATAGACATAGAGGTGACCTTAAACAACACACACATGCAAACACACACAGATGAGCACACTGCCAGCAGTGTGGACTCAATGAATCTTTTGCATCAATGTTACCAGTGTACCAGAAATTAGTGAGAAAGGTTCTGTGCTGCCATAAAAAAGTGCAATGAAATGGGTAAAAAAAAATTTTTTAACGCATATGTCCTGTCCTGTAATTGATTATTTAAAATTAATGTGTTAAAGTTTTTTCTCTTTTATTAAGGAAATGTGAGTGTGAGTCTCTCTTCCATGTTATATTTTGCATTATGGGACAAAAATGTGAACAACAACTAAAACCACTTTAAAGGCCATTTGAATAACCTTAAAAGACCCCTGAATCCATTGAATGACAGTACGGATAACGCAAGAGCTTGTTAGACGTGTGAAACTACCTCAGGAATTCCTAAAACATCTACACGGATCATTGTAGACACATGCTCATACTGCCACCGCTGTGGTTGCCTTTACACTTGGCTGTGAAGCTCTCTATTTTTGTGGGCTATATTCCTTCCTCCGACAGAGCGCTCTACTTTCGTCAGCATGAGTGGAGTCTCTCACAGCACAGAAGAGTTGCAGCCACAGCATGTTTTATTCACATTCACAGAAACTATCTGAGCAAACAGAATTAAATCGATGCCAGTTCAGAACCCTGGGTGATTCCATTATCTTAAAAAATGTCTTCGTTTCGATGTACGAATGAAACATTTGCAGAGGACTGAGACATCATTTAATTTGAAGCAACATCAGCTGCATTACAGCTAGATTGGCTTTGTATGACTTGGAGTTGCAAGGCATACAAATTTGCAAAAATAATGTCATATACTTAAGCAAACTACAGTAAACAGTTATTACCACTGCCAACACAGGGGTGTGATTTGGAAATATCTCCAATGCAGGCTTACCTTGAACAGTTTCATAAAGGTCTGCATCTTACAATAGTTAAAAACCTGTATTTTGTTTTTATATTTTGAAGAAATCCATCAAACTACAGTTTATAACAACTGTAGATACAATTGTCTTGTGCTTTAAATGATCATCCCCCCAGTGGAACCACTTTAAACATCATTAGGACTTCCTTAAAGACCCTTACAATCTTCTTAAGGATTACTTAAACCACCTCAAAGACCACTACAACCCCTTCATGGACTCCTAACATCTGTTCAACCACATCAAGTATCCCAAGAGAATAGCAGAAGACTATCTGATCCTTCTCAAGGACCACTCAAGTCAAACAAACCTGTCTCCTAAACTAAACTTAGTCCATGTTAAAGTGTGATGTATTACACAATAACTCTGCAGCTTCGAGCTCTTGTTTCCTTTGTGATCTGCATGAATCTGAGATATGCTGTATTTCAGTATGTGTTTGATGAATAGTGTGGTGACAGAGTCGTCTTAATTCTGTCCTTCTGTCCTCTGAGATCTGGTTACACACACACACACACACACACACACACACACACAAACACTAAGCCTTCTCTCTTACAGTAAGTTGCTGTACTAAGAAGCAGCTATAAATACTGATACACAGCTACTATTACATTTACATGGAAAGTTTATAAACCTGTGTGAAAACTGGCCAAAAGACAACTAACGAGTCAGACCATTTTATTTCAGGTTGTTGGTGATTGGCCACATCATCAATTAAGAGCTGTGGTACCTGCACAAACCCTTAGCTGAAAGTTTATTCAAAGTTTATTAATAACCATTTTCCATCTGCAGCTTGTAAATTGGATGAGTGAAGCAAATATCTGAAATGTTTAAAAGTAGAACTGACTAATAATAAAGGTTTATTGTTGGAACTGGTACAGACTAGTTTAACCTAAGTGTTCAGAGCAGGTTGACCCTTCAGCCATTCTGAAATCTGCCTGGTCTCCTGATAAAAGCCCTGCTCCTGACCTTAGTTTAATTTTGTATCTCAGTTTCTCTGTTTTGGCCTTCTTTCTCTTTGTGTTTCCTTTGGTTCAGTTCTTTTACATAACTAAAAAATCCTTTGTCCTGGTCTGCATTTGGTTCTGCCATCTTGAGAGAAACATGACAGTCTGCAGAGATAGTACTCAGTGGCTTGCTGATAATTAATGAGTAGACTTTCTGTTTCTGTCTGTTGTGTTTTGATTCCATTTTCATATTCATCTGCAGCTTCACATAATTCAGCAAAGTTACACGGCCAGCAGCATAGCCTATAAGGATGAAGCTACTTCCAGGGGAATAAAGGTGTAGTTTGTCAAGTACAACAAAGGTAACAAGCAAATGCATTCTCACACATTCCTGAGAAAAGCTTTAATCATATAAAAGAAATTTTCATCTGCATGTGAAGAAGATAAACTACAGCATTTCCCTGCATTGTTGACTCTCAGTGGTCAGCACTGTCAAAATGACTTATTGTCATGATTTGTGTCAAATTCAACTTTATGTGAAAAATCCTTGTGGATTTACACTGCCCCTTAAAGAAATCAACTATTAATGGGCCTTAAAACATTATATAACTAAACAAGTTCATGGTTCCACACATTCAGCAAGAACAAAGTTTCTTTCCTAGTGCAGAATTTGCTGACATCAGCCGCAGCAAAGATGAAAATGGTCTATAAATAGATTCAAAACCCAGTCTTAAGGGGGGCATCCAGTTTCCTGCTGGTCAGTCCAGTTTCCTCTGCAGTCAAAGTTATCTCAGGCATTCACACTTCTCATACGCACACACACAATGTTTGGAAGCTCATATGATGAAGACGCACGAAGGGAGATCTCTCACAATGAGATCAGCTGTACTGTCGGATCATACCTGAAACTGATCTGATCTGCAGAGCTCCGTGTAATCTCCAGTAAACCTTCTCCGTATCTTTCCCAGTGGGCGTCTTTACTAACAGATGTGACTGGTATTTAATCACTTGGTGTACATGACTAAGTCTGTATGTTGATACTGAAAGACAGCGATGCCACTCAGGTGTTTGCAGCAGGTTGAAAATATACTTGAAGTGATCGAGAGTATGGAGAAGCGCACTGATGAAATACCTAGTTGCAAATATGCATCGCTGTAGCACTGCAAGGATTAGATAATTAATCAATAGGATGACTTACAGGAAATTATTATTTTGATAATTAAACAATTCTAATAAAATCCTAAGCAATATTGTAGTAATTTGGACATCTGTAGCCAGTTTTCTTTTTGATTTTGATTTTTGAGTTTGAACCTCTGCTCTGGGAGACCAATGTGCATTTTCACATTTTTTAACATTTTATACTGTAGATGGTTTATCGATTAATTGAGAAAATAACTGAAAAAAAAAAAGTGATTGTTCATTACAGTCCTACAACTTTTCATTGCAACTCATGCTGTAGATATATTTATTTCCCTTTACACACTATCAAGTGACAATAAGATAGAATTCAAACATTTACCAGATTATGTTTAACAATCTGAAGAAACTATAGTCACATTCTCCAAATGAGAGAGACTGCAACAGAGACTCCTTTACATCCTCAAGAACACTTAAAACATCAGTTCGCTGTTCTCATTAACTGGTACCAGCATGATTTTAACCATGATTTATAATTAAAGGGTTAGTTACCTAGTATTCAACTTACAACAATAGTAGTGTGGAAACTTAAAACCTCACATTCAAGACAATGCACTTTTCAGTGTGTAACATCTTCTACCTGCCAGTTAAACTTTAAAACTAATGATTCAAATTACTATTGGAATCAAAACATTTGTTTTTCTTAAGAAAAAATCCTAGTGGGGGTTTTTATTCATGTATTGAGGGAGTTGCTTGTGTGTGTGTGTGTTTAGTTCGTCTTAAAAATTAAACAACAGCAGAGGTGGAAAGGAAACAGGTGAAATGTGTACACCTCAATCAGTAAATGAGCAAGGAGTGTGGTGCTTCAGATTACAGTGACGCATGTGCAATAAGAAGAAAAGACAGCTTGAATGCTACACATACACATTTATCAACTTTGCCATCACGTAATGTAGTGTGCATGTGCAGAGCATCTCTGTGTGTGCATATCCAATGGTAGAAGAGAACAGCAGTGAATAGAATTGAGTCCTGGGTCACAGTTTGCGTACGTTCCCAATCCTATCTCCTTACAATTATGCTCCTATGCAACTAAACCACAAATACGATTTAATAATGCAGGTGGATAAAGCCTAAGGAAGGCATACAACTGTAAGACTGCAGTGTTCGACAATACAGACGTACACCAATCTTTCCTTCACCAACTGTTGTAAACCCAACAATAAAAAAGTTTCAAAGCCACATGGTCACAAAGCTGGATGTTGCAAAGCAGGAACAGATATTGTAGCGAAGAAGGAATTTTTGTATAGGTATATTTTATGCATATGTTCAGTATTAACATATTTGAACGTGCCATTAATTGCCAACATGTCCTAATTATATTAATAGAAATTTTAATAATTCTGTTTGCCACAAAAACATATTTCTGATTGCAGTTTAGCTGCATGGGAATTTAAGTTTTAGGAAACAAGGCCAGTGGAAACCATGAACTTGCCTTTTGTGTATGAATTAATTTTCCTTTCCTATTGTGGCTGATTCCCCTTAGTTTCCCCTTAGTTACACTTTCTTATATGCTGCATGTACTTCTACTGAAATACCAATAGAAACGGCAAATATTTTATTTTCACCTGGTTAACAGAAATGACAGGGTAGTTAAAAATGTATTACATAGCCTTGCGTTTCATAAATGGATGTGCAGAAGAAGCGGTGAATATTTTTGTGTTCTCCGCAATATAAACATCAGCATATCATCATCATGTTATTATGGCTTCATCATGTCATCGTTCAAAGCAGCAGAGAAAAGAGAAACATCTGGTGCTGTTAATCAGACTGTAAACTGATTGGAGCGGATGCAGTTAAAGTGAAACCGACAGCAGCAGACAACAGACTGTGAGGAAGAAGAGGCGGATGATTATTAATTAAAAGTTCCTACCTGAACCAGACGTTTTTTTCTTAATTTATCTCGATACAGTCGTTCTTCGTCTTGTCAACTTTTTAAACCTCTTCTGTTCATTCCACTCTAACGCACTCTACTGTAATCTATACTGTCTGCTGTCTTCTCTCCGTCCTCATTACTCGGCTCTTCTCTTTTTTTCTTTACAAACCAAAGATCCACAGCCAAACACACTCACCGCTCCTCACTATGTGTGTCAGAGAGACTGTATCAGGTGACTGGAGCAAGACTGGCATGTGTCATCGCTATCTGAACCCCCGGACCCTCAGCGTCAGGTGTGTGTTTCTCTGTGTGTTGCTTCTTAATCCCCTGCTGCCGCTTCCTCCAGGGAGAAGAAACTCTATCCGCGAGGACGAGAGAGAGATAAAAACGACCACACACACTACTTACAGATTATATTGGAGGATTAAAGATTAAATTACCCTGCTGCAGTCACTGCTTTGTGTGTGTGTGTGAGAGTGTGTGTGTGTGTGTCCTTGTATGGCTATCTTTGTGAGGACCAGTTTAAGTTTTACACATTGGAAGTGAGGACATTTTTGACTTGTCCTCAAAAATAGAAGGGGCTGGTTAGAGACTGAGACTTGCATGGTTTTTAGGGTTAGATTTAGATTAAGGTTAGAGTAAGGAGGAAATGTGTCCAATGAGTGTCCTCACATCTATTGAAGGACCAATGTGTGTGCGATTGTGCGAATAGATCAGAGAGCAGTTGTTGGGTCACATCATCTCCGGTTACACAAAGAAAAGCGCGTGTGTGTGTGTGCGTGCGTGTGTGTGAGCGAGACAAAAAAACAGCTGTTTCACAGTTAACACATTAAAAATAAATTAGTGTAAAAAGTGTAATATTAGACGTTTTAATTTGCTGGCAGCAAAACTAAGCTCACTAAAGAGTAGTTACACCCTCTTCCCCGCACGCATTTAAAAACTGTAACAGATTGTGACTACCTAGTATGACATGAACATATTCAAGACTGATCGGCTTTATTGGCCAAGTATGTTTACACATGCAGTACAGGGAATTAGACTCTGGCTTCTAGTGTTCTTTAAGAACTTAAAATTGGACAAACAACAAAGCAGGAACGCAGCGATCGAAGAACACAAACACACAATGATCAGATCAAAATCACCTGCCTAATATTTTATGGCTCACACTCTGCCACTAAAACAGCTCTGATCCAAAGAGGAATGGACTCCACAAAACCTCTAAAGGTGTCTTCCGGTACCTGGCACCAAGACATCAGCAGCTTGTTCTTCTTGTCCCGTTAGTTATGAACCTCCATGTATAAGACATAGTACCTCCTGGGCCGTTTTTACACATCAACTACTCCGGACAATGTCCACATTTACTCTTTCACACATGAATCAGGAGAGAACAGGAGATCATTTGTGTTCATTAATGTCCAGGCTGCTTGACTTGAACATCTGTGTCCTCACGTACAACTCATTCAGGTAATGTCACTGGTGCCACCTCTTCATCAGGTAAATGATGCACACCCACCCAGTTGTCCATTACACCACTCTTCTTCTGCTGTTGCTCCACACTCCACACTGCATTTTGGCTGTGGACAGAGCTCGGCATAGGCACCCTACAATATCTTCAGTGGGATTGAACCAGAAAGCCAAGGCTACACTTTGTTTCATAAGCACATCAGTGAGCTTTGGGTGTCCATGACTGTGTCCCCAGTTCACTGTTTTGGGTAACTTGAACCACTCTTACTAGGTAGACCACTGCACACTGGTGACGCTTTGACCAATTATCAAGCCATCACACAGATTCTTACACTTGCCAATATTGCTTCTATTATGTACCATATACTGCTACTATATGCTAATATAGCATTAACTTTGGACAGAGTAAGGCTATACATTTACTTGGGCTTCCAGTAAGAAGGATAAACCCGACAAACCATCGAGCTGACTCCAGCTCAGCTCATCATTTTACCTCACTCTCTGAAACACATTTCCCAATATGTATTAGTATAAGTATATATAATATGTATAAATGTTTCCCAAAAAGTTCATCTACAGATAATGAAATTGGCCTTCAGCTCTATTGTGCCCATGTGTGCGTCACTAAAAAGGTGATTGTGGGTACAAGTGGAGCCTTTGTGGCCCCAGTTTTCCCCTGGACATCTTTAAGATACAATGACACGATCCCTCATCCACTGCATACTGTAAAACACTGCAGCTGCAGATGAAGCCTGGAAGAACACAGTATATTAATGCACCAATCATCCTACTGGGGGGAGAACCTAGCTGACTACCTTCATCTGCATCTTAAACATTCCTTATGTATGGAGAGGGAGCGAGGTAGACCCACATGGACTGAGTACGGTTTTGCTGATGGCAGCATTAGACATCACATGGCATTATTATTATGCAGAGAAACACACATATTAGCATAACAAGTCTGTGTGTGTAAGTAGGTCATGATGAGATCCTTCTTCATCCAAAATGAGCACACACACACACACATACACACACACAGCAGACCAATCAGGAATATGAAAGCAGACAGGAGAGCCTCAGTGTGAGGATCAGTAGAGACCAGTTGAAACAAGACTGCAGAATCACCTGCAGTAGATCTCTCATTAGAACCAAACTAACATGTACTGTAAGTGTACGACAACACCAGCAATATAATGATTATACTGCTGTTCTTTTGTCATTGTGAAAAAAGAACATTAAAAATGACTAGGCAAAACAACGAGTTTAATTGTTAACTGTTACCTTAACCCTCCTATAGTGTTTGTTTCGGCTAACACTGATAGTGTTCAATAAAACCCACAAATGTTTATAAAGAATTTAAAATATCATTTATTTCAAAAGCCATGTGTGAACAAAGTCATAGAACCTCATGACAAATGCTTAAAATTTACTTCACTTTTTAGAGAGGAAAACATGCAAATCGGTCAGATTTGACCGCAATACAATAGGAGGGTTAAATGTGAATGTCACATGGCAAAGGACTTTTACTCTGAAATAAGTGAAAACTAGAGTATAAAAAGAATCCAGAATATTTGTCTGATTAGTCTCTTTTGTCAGATGGTCATCTTACTATCTGACTATTTTGCCAAATAGCCATCTTAGCATCCATACTAGTGACGCATCTTTGTAAATCTGCAACCCAACAACTTATGTCTGGCATCAGCAACCACAGCAGACAACTGCAAGCTCTGCAAATGCCAACACACTGTACAACCAAAGAGACAACGCAGTTGCAGTGTATGAATGAAGTTACGATTTTCAAGATTCAAAATTTTTTTTAAATGTATTAATGTCAAAGGGAAATTGTTTCTAAGTGACGGCTTCAGAGAAAAACAAAAACAAAGCAATCAAGAAACATCTAGAAACTGTGAAGGCTCAGGTTAAATGTGTAGAAAACCAGATATACTTTGACAAGAGAATCCATTGTGTGTTCTCGTTGCCCACACTGCACTTGGATGATGAGCATCAGTGTGTGGGTAATCACAGCAGTCACGCTATCTATAATGAGAGTCATGTCAGACAGACTTCATTTTCTTCTATACCAAAATATAGTTTCTTCCAAGAACTCTCTGGAAGCTTTCTGGTATATCCTTAATGTGTTATTTTGGATTTACATCCTAAGATTTCCAGGTTAAACACACATGTAGAAGGAGAATGAAACAAGAGTGGCTGCATAATTTGTTAACCAATTTCATCCTAAATGAAAATATCTAAACAATTTACTAATTGATTAATTTACATAATATTCGGTACATACATACATATATCTTTATGACTTAGGTGATCATTTTACTTTTCCTGTATGAATTACCATAAAAATATTAAATATAATGTCACAAACCCAGTAGCATAAATATAGGCTCTTAGATTTATTTATTGCACCACTAAATTTGCAATAAAATGCTGACTATGAGGTTAAAGGGCTAAACACCTAACTGTAATGACCCTCCGTTAATCAGCTGATTCTGTCTCTCAGACAGTTTTCACAGTGTGAGCAAAGAGACTCCAGGTCTGAGTCCAGGTTATGACCTCAGGGTCATGTAACCTCAAAGATTTCTCCCAAAACAATATTCTCGCACATGTTGTAACAACTGTTTGCAAGACACAGTGTATAGACAACCATGCTGGTACGTGACAAACACTGAAAGCCGAAGCAGTTAAATGTGGAGGACAGGAGAAGAAAATGCCCTACCTCGACACAGGAAACTACTCCACATCATTGACAGAGAGACAGCTGTTTCACCTCCTCCTCCTCATCCTCCCTCTCCTCTCTACCATCTGCTCCCCTGATAACGAAAAACATCGAAGAGAAACCCCAAAAACAAACAGCTGAGAATCGCCGTCTGAGTGTCTGTCTGCATGAGCGCAGAGAGACACGTGTGTGTGTGTGTGTGTGTGCGGACAGAGGAAGGCGGACACACAGGAGAAAGAGACAAAGTGTACAGTGTATGTGAATCACTGAGGTGATGATATTTAGAGTGAGTGCTGATGACAGCCCCTCTGTCTCAATGGAAATACCTCTTTCTCTGTCTCTCCAGCTCTGTGTTGCTCAGTGGCTCTCAGCCAGTTCGTGGCACCATGATTCAAAAAAGAGAAGAGGAGGAGACGAGAGGAAAAAATTTAAATGAAAAGAAAAGAGGGTATAAGCTTTTCATCTTATATGTTTTTCCATTCTCAAAAACAAAATACAGAATTGAAATAGGCACAAATGATGAGTGATGAAAACTGTGTCTAATTTAACCCCAAAAAAACTGATTAAAATAACAATTGAGAGACACAAAAGAGATGGCTTAAATATTATGAAAACCAAATGACACATAATCTTTTAACTACTAGTTATGCTTTCTCCTAGTACTCTACAGGTTTACTAGTGGAAGATACATACGTTCATACAGTTACAGTCACAGTTTTATCCTAGTTATGCTAGTGCAAGCCAGTCTCATATACAACTAAACTGTAATCGCAATTACAACAGGATATGTTTACTGTTAACATAATGGCCATATTTCACAATTAAGGTAAATGACAAGTTGTAAATACTTTCACACTTATTTTTCCCGATCTCTTCCAAGAAAATATCTGATCTTACAGTACAACATAAACATATGGTATTCCAACTTTATTATCATGTTTCATGGTTGGGTTCAGGCACTCACAGCGAACAATCTAACCGATCGCTTGACGCAAAAAGTCTTCATGAAAATTTAAATACAAACACAATCTTCTCTGACCCTAACCAAAGTGTTTTTCATGCCAAAACCTAACCTAACGCAGGACTCTGGTCTTGATCTCAGATCTGCAGATTGCCAGTCCTGCACATTATTTGCCCTAAATCCACCCCAACCACCTCCACTGTGACTTGTTTCCTGTTAATGAATGTGACATTTCATTCAATCACAAAATACGTTGCCTGACAACATAATAATCTGTGTATGAGCCGTTCATGCATTTTTCAATTTGAAAAGAAAAATCAAAAAACGAAAAAAACACAGCCCAGACAAAACTTTTGTTTCCAAAACCAATATAAAAAAATTGGATAACGGATTGTTTTCTAAGTTCCGTTTTTGTGCTCAAATAAAAAATGGATAAAAAGCACTCATATTTCATTTTCATTTTTTCATTGGGTGCCAAAAAGTGACTCTTTTTGATTGTTTAAAGCTGTAAGTCCCCATTTATCTGCAAAAACAGCTGCTTATTTTGGTATCAAACAGTCATAAAGTGCAAAAACTGTACATTAAATATATCCCTGTGGTAATAGAGATAGTATGTCTTTATAAAATTTGAAGGTTTAAGGACATTTTAACTAAATAACCATAATGACAGTGAGAGGAAGCCGTTGTCATGTAAAATGCTTTAAATCAGTCCTCGATTGTAAATGTGTTGTATTCAAACCTTTATGTCATAAATCCAGGACTCAGGCAGTTAAAGACAACACATTATTGTATCTTTAAAGTTTATACTAGTGTAACAAATTTTCTATAAAACCTTTTAATCCTGACCAGTCCAAAGAGCCTTTCACTGGTTTAACTGCATTTATTCCAGCCAATTACTGACCCTCTGTCAGTTTTCTGCTAGACATCATTTCTACCAGTTCAGTAATTTACCAGTTTTCTACATGGCCTTGTTCATCTAATGGTTCCGCTAGTGTCATTCTACCAAACCTACTATTCCAGGAAGTTGTCTACGAGTCTCATATGAAACCAACCAGTCCTCTACTATGTTTCCTACTAGTTACCCTACCTACTTAGACTTTAAGTAGTCCTGCCAGTTACTGTTGTAGTTTTGCTCAACGTACATGTACTCAAACCAGGTCTTTTAACATTTATATACCCACTTCTGCTAGCACCAATCTACTACCAGTTCCATTAGTCCTGTAGGGTTTTCTATCTGCTGGTCTGGCTCCAATCCTACCAATTCTCTGGATATGTTGGTTAATTTTATATTAGTGTCTGTCAGTCCACTACTAGTTCCCATGGTAGTACGAGTACTGCCTCATGGGTCATACACCTCTGAGCCTGAGCGTCTGTTCAGCTCTGTGAGTCTGTGAATCTGTCAGCAGGGTCTATTCATACACTGCTGAAGGCATCAACACAAAACCACACATCAACACAGGGTCCATCTCTCCACACATGCACACACACTGTTGCAATATGTGTCTATTAATAACTGCCTTTTTATCAGCTCATTATGAGTGAGGTATCAGCAGGACAACATGCTGACCTTTATTAGCCCAGGAGAGCTAATTAGAGCTAGCACACACACACACACACACACACCAATTACAATAAAAGGATAAAAAGGGAAAGGTGGGCTGATTCTGACATTTCCACTGTACTGAAGAAACATCCCCTATGGCTCATTCATGTTCTCATTAAAAAGACATTTCACATTTCAGCCTGTGAAACAATAAACTTTAGTAAATACTTCACACATCACATCCTTCAGCATGTGTTTACTGCAATAGAGAGGAGCTTTAATATTCTAAATGTTATTGGTCTCATGTGAGCTAATCTATTTATTTTTACTGAGCATGTGCATCATGGGAATTCACTTTTCTCATTAGTGTTTGAATGAGAATGCTGCCTCCCAGTGGTCACTAACTGTCAATGAGGAAAAAGTCATGTAATGTTTAGCTTAACAATATTTATTATATACTGAATTTTGGTTCTCTGTCTCTTAATACTTGTCTTGTGTGTTTTTAACTGTGTGTTGTTAGCAGCTTTTTAAAAATTTCTTTTGAATGACAATAATTAGCAAAGGTTATGTTAAATATAGCTGCAGAGGGGAGGCAAAAATAAACAGAACAATAAAAAGGGATAAATAACCAAAGCAACAATAAACAAATCAAATGAAATAAGAATAAACATAACAGAGCTGCTTTATGGCAAAACATATAAAGAGAAAATGAACATATGTCGATATTATGTGGGTGCCATTTTGTTTTCCATAACTTTTTTGTCCATATTTGACTTTGTTGTGACTTTCTGTGATTACATGATTTCTATGGAAGGTGTGTCTTTATGAGTCAATGTCCGGGGATAAGCCCTAATCATAAAATGTATTCTTTACAGTCCCAGTTCTGCAGTCTCAATGTACACTTTCAGGGATATTGTTGAAACACTGTCTTGTTATATTAGTCCTGTTAATATCTTAAAAAGAAAAAGTTTTAAGTATGACCTTTGCATATCATGTATAAGTACTGCCCCAGTACCTCAAACTATACACTTTAATTCATTGATTATGGCAGTTTTTTGATTGATATCGTTGATTGAGGTGATGACACAACAAGTCATTGTCCAAAACATCTGTTTGTATTAACTATGATGTCATCTGACCTGACTGCTGATAGGCTGCTCAGCCGGCCACTGTCCCTCTCTCTCTCTCTCTCTCACACACACACAGACACACACACACACACACACACTAATAAACGTAGCCTGGCCTGAAGGAGCTGAGTTCAGGCCAAAGAGCTTTTCATGGTCGAGTGAGCATCATGTAATGGACAGAGAGAGAGGGGAAGAGAGAGAGAGAGAGAGAGAGCATTCAGGCCGAGTGGTGTGTGTTTGTGCTCATCTCTTTGTGTGTGTCCACGAAAAGGAGATTTAATCTTTAATCAGTGTTGTTGTAGCCTGTGCAGTGATATGGACACACAGTATGTAATTACAGCCATACACACCTGTGTGTGTGTCAGCTTCCTCTCCAGTGACATTATAATCCCATTTTTGGATTGTGTGTGTGTTCGCGTAAGTCAGGATAACAAACTGGGCTGAAACAGATTCATATTCATCATCACTGCAGAACTTTGTGGGGACAGATACATTGAGAAGCTTCCAATAAATGTAATAATACAAATCAACATAGAGGAGAAATGTCAGAGTGTTTTCGAAGCACTGCGGCGTCCCAGTTTAATGACCTGCTGCTGCCTGCTCCACTTTAACTCTTTTATGTCTCACAGCAGATTCCCACTCTGTTGATCAGCTGTGTGACTTTGAAAAAAAAACTGGGTCTGAATCAGTGAAGATGCTCTGAAACCGCTCCAGTCACATCTGATCACGGAACAACCGAGAGTCAAGCTTGATGTCACCAGGAGAGGGTGCCAGAAGAACCTTACTTACTGTTGCAGTGAATAAGCCATAAAAATCAATGGAAAATCCTCAATAGTCCATAGGTTAATGATATCTTTAAAATAAACATTATCATTATGACAAAAAAAAAATAGTATGGAAATAAACATAGACGCATAGTTTATATCTATATGTGTGTGTTGCCAAACAGTTATTGTTCTGAGATTCTTGTTTTGGAGAATAATAATACTGCTCTCCTGTCTGTACACAAATTTAAAGCTGCAGCCATTTTGAGTGCAAAGAGAAACGGTGACACTTAATCAAGTTCTAGGTGTCTGCAAGTTAACGGGGTGAGTGATCGATTGGTTACATGTAAGCGCTGTCTTCTCTCAAGAAACATCCACAGGATAAGAAACATCCTGTGTAAACATACAGTAATCACTCCTGAGTGAAATGGGACAACAGAAATGAACATGGGTACAAAGGTAAGAGATCTTTATAAGTTTGTGTGTGTGTTTGTGATTGTATAATAGGTGTTGCACCTCCTGTCTCCATTAACGTTGGATTTTGTTGTATTAAACATTAACTATGCATCAGTTAACTAACTGCGACAAGAATAGTTACCAGGATTAAACATTTGGCTTTGGCCTGTTTCGGATGTGAAGTAATGTATGTTTGAGTCTGGACAAAAGTGGTGGAGCAACCATTAGTGTTGTAATTTTTTTTTTGTTTGTTTTGTTTGGTTGGTTGTTTTTTGTGTGTTTTGTTTTGTTTTGTTTTCAGTACCAAGTAGTGTAAGGAATTACACTATTCTAATTTTCTACATGTTTTAAATATAAAAAATGCAACCTGAGGATATGAAGGCATATTTGACAAAGCAGAGAGTTGAGCAACGTAAAAAAATGTAGAACAATATGGCTTTTTCATGAGGAACTCATTTTAAAGATTGTTACCAGCAACGATAACCAAATGACAGATAGATGACTGAAACTCAAACAGTTTTCTAATTCTGAACTAATAACTCCTGAATTAAGAATTGAGTCCTGAAGGTCGGGACAACCAACAAAACAAAAGAAGAAAGAGTATCTAAAGGGGAAATTAAAAAACATGTTAACATCAGTGCCAAACTGAAAGTGCGGATTTTATGAAGCCACAAAGTAGAGTGTGGAAATATAGAAGTAACCGTACCCATGCTGAGTATAAAACTGCAGTGATATGAGTAAATGCAGAGTACTCTTTACCCTTTTACAGTAGGAGTCAATCTAAGATGCAACACACACAACCACACACACACTCTCTGACCTCTCCCGGGGGGCAGCAGATGTTGATGATGGATGATGAGTCATATTCCCTCTTACTCAGCAGACAGACACTCAGACTTTACAAATCAATGTCCTGTTTAGCTTTTAATGTCCTTCTGGTTACCATGACATCTGGTATATATCGTAGTGCTTTTGTCTGGATTAGGAGCACAAACTACTGACTAGTTATTACCTATCACTCGGGCACAGAATGTCAGCTGTGGTCTTTGTGGAAAAGCGAACTGTTAGGAGATACACAATCCATTTTTGTCAGCACACTACACCAGGAGTAGCTGAGGCCTACCTGCAGGCGTGCTGGATGGAGCACTGACACATGGACTGAGACCAGGGGATGGAGTTAGTCCTGCAGGCTGAGAGTTGAGCCCTGTGGCCTGGGGAAGAGACCTAGACTGAAATCCTGCTGGAACCAAACACAGCAAGACCCATTAGAACAAATAATACGAACAGCTGCCACCACTTTTACTGAAAGTCGATTTCCACCTAGCTGTTTTTGTGACATTTTTCAATTTGCCCATGAAAAACAAAGTGAAATATTAACAAAAAAAAGTATTGATACAAGCTTAATTGCTAAATGAGAGATTTATAAAATAAACCATGAAATATATGGATCATTTGACTCGATATGATATTAAAATGATTATTTTTATAAACGTTTCTATGAATATTCTAGTGGTAGGCTGCTAAGAGCTCATTTATCCTAGCGCGCTCCTGACCCTGCACACTGAGACAGTGAGGAAGGGAACACTGAGAAAAGCAGTGGGGCTCAGTGGTGTGCTGTATAACTCATTGGTATCTTCCTTCTTTGTGCTTCTATATTGCATCTTATTTCTTTATAATAAACAGCTCAAAAACACCATCTTGATAGAAATTCTGTTTATTTCCTTGAAAGAAACTTGGTGTCAGACTGTGCTCAGTGTCTACTGCTACTCTACCTAAGACATGAAAAGTAGAAGGCAGATGAAAACAGACGTGTGGAGTAATATGTAACACTAAATGCATATTTTTTTTCGATTGTGATTTCATTTTTCACCTTTTGAAGTTTTAATGAGGTCTTAATAAATCTTTTTTTTTCTCCTGCAGTTTAATAGGACAAAACTTCCAAGTTAGTACCAACTAGTGGTATTAACTAGTTTACCTTGACAAATTCAGATTTTCCTTTTCAAATTATCTCAAAATTTTATAAAAATTTGAGTTACATTCTACAACTGCTTTTGCTACAAATGATACCCCTCCGTCTACCATGCTACTACCATTAATAATGGTACTACTGCTCCTGTAGCTACGTCTACAACTGGTAGTACGATTACAACTTAACCAGAAGTTCTTTCAAAGTATCATGTAAGATATGTGAGGATAAAGCTGCAGGCTAAGGTCAGAATCTATGTAATGCATTTAGAAAGTTCTTGCTTTCTTCACTGTATTGATCTGTACCCGTGCGTCAGTTGATGCAGTATGCATGCACTGAAGAGGGAGTAAGGCAGAATAATGTTCATTCCTAATATAAATAGGCAAAAATATAGCTCAAGGTTTCAATCCCAGAGTGAACTTGTTTGCCTGTTTCAGTTGCTCTCTGGTCAAAAGAAAAGAAAAAGAACCACTTCCAGGAAAAGTTTAGTTCACAGATTTGTCAGTATTACATTTGCCCTGTGCACTGCAGTTAATCTCTTTTTACATAATTGTTGTGCACACAAAATGTAGTTAAATTAACTATAATTTTTCTTGCCTCATGAGCTGATTGTTGAAAACTACTCACACAGATTCTAGTAACTAACACAACCCTAATTCCCAAAAAAGTTGTGACCCTGTGTAAAATCTATATACAATTCAATTATTTGAAAAACGTATAAATTCATATTTTATTCACAATAGAACACGGAGAATATATCTAGCTGAGAAAGTGTACCATTTTAGGAAATAAATATGTTAATTTTGAAATTTATGGCAGCAACATGTTATTAAACTTGAAGCCAGAGGCAACAAACGAATGGAAAGGTTAGAGGTACCAACAAGGAAGAGCTGGAAGAACATTAAACTAATTAGATTAATTGGCCACAGGTCGGTAACATGACTGGGTATAAAAGCAGTTTTTCAGATGGTCAGAGGTTCACAAATCTGTCAAAAACTGCTTCTACAAATTGTCTAACTATTTCAGAAAAGTGTTGAGACTTTGAATACATCATCATCAGTACATAATATCATCAAAACATTCAAATTCTCTGCGCCTAAGCAATAAAGACAAAAAACAATATTCATGCCTGTAATCTGTTGGCTCTTTTTTTGGAAACCATGGTCACTTCATCCTCCACACTACACAGGAGAGGGACCTTTTGTTGTTATCAGCACTCAGTTCAAAAGCCTGCATCTCTAATGGTTTGGTGCTTCTACATTTGCAAAGCTCCATCAATGCTGAAGGATATATCCAGGTTTTAGAGAAGCAAAAGTGAATAAAATATAGGGTTTATGAGATTGGCAAATCATCGCATTCTGTTTTCATGTTGATTTTACACAGTGTTCCAGCTATTTTGGAATTGGGGTTGTAGAAACAACGGCCTACATTGGTTGTATTGTATGAATGTACCAGTTGTCTGTTGTCCTGTCTCTCCAGCCTGGCGCTGTCTCACTCTACGGAGGTGAGACCGACCATTGTAGTGCAGCTGGGCCTGAGCAGCGGAGGTCAGCTGCAGGTTACACACCTCGCACAGCGAGTAGCCTCCACCCTGACCTGAAACAAAACAACAAGATTGGGTCAGACTGTAGGAAACAAATACGAGGATGCGCTTGGTTAACAGGACACTGGTGCTGGAGCGTGTCAGTCACCTGGGGATGGAGTCTCCTGGGTGGAGAGACTGATGGTAGGTGTAGGTGTTTCCACCAGCTCTTGACACATCCCGCCAAAGGCAAAGAGCTGCCCACCCTCGAGGAGCAAAGATGGGCTAAGAGGAGTTTTCATACCTGAGAAAGATAAAGAAGAAAAAAAAAACTTAAATGATAATCGCTAAAGTTGAGCCAAAAAGATTCAAGTCGATGAGATTTCTAGGTCTAAGGTACAACAAAAAATGATAGTGCACCATTCTTAGATTAGGGTATCTGACTCGCCATGAAAACATTATTGTCAAAACATTGGTCATGTCAATAAATTATGCAAACGTTGTGTGAAGTCGTTTGTATCATTTGATCACACGTTATCATTATATTCATTCAGTTGGAAGTAAATTGCTGAGAAATTATAACTGAAAAATGTAAACATTGTAACTCATCAATTTAAATAAAGTTGATCCTGAGCCATATTGACAGTTTCCATAGGGAAATAGTACAATAGTACAAACATTACAAACATAATATTTATTACAATACAGAGGGAAAAATAAACGTAACAGTAAATAATACATTATTGTTATTTTTTTTGTTTATTATATTATTACATTATTATTATTATTATAAGTTTAAGAGCTGTTAATGATTCTTTGCAGTTTGCCAAGTAAAAACACTCAAACCCAAATTGTGCAAAAACTTTAATGTTTACACTTTGACAAGGTTTAAAAAAAAATTACCACATACACCATACGTATCAATATATAAGTTCATTTTTAAATTATTTTCCAGGATATTGGCAAAGAAATACTGAGAAAACTGTAAGAAAAACTACTCAAGGTGTAAAACAGCGTTGATTCAACACAGCAGCAATGACGATGTAAAGGTGTCCCTGAACATCCATAGCACAAGCATCGACCTAAAAACAGACATCACTGAGGTACAGACAGGTGGACAGATGGGACTGAGGCCTGAATGACACCGGATGCAGCATCAAATGCTCACAGGGAGAGTGATGAAGTAATGAGTAAGAGGAGAGAGGAAGAATGACGTGTGTGTGTGTGTGTGTGTGAGTGTGTGAGTGTAGGTCAGCCCATCACTGTGTCCATCTGTTGTCCTGTCAGCTCTGCCAAGTTACATGACCTCGGACAGGGAACAAACACGCACACATTTTTCATATTCGGTCAGTTTTAATGTCATGACCTATGTACTGTACTTTACTACTATACCGAACATTACATATCTAAACTGACTCCAGGGATTTGGCTGAGATTTGAATGATCTTATTAAGGCATTAATGGAGAAGATTTAACCTTTAGTTTGTGATATTTTATCGTTTAATATTTAAATTAATAATCGTTTACTTCACAGGATGACATCTGCTGGGGCCAGAGTGGAGGCAAAATGGAGGTCTGTACATTGCTGATGCTGATTGTTAAACATTTAAGCCTGCTGAGTGAAAATTGTGCTGTTGGGTCTCAAAAGCAACTTGAATTAAGCGACTATTTACTGCCCCTGCGTTACACTGTGTAGTAGCTATGTTGCAGTATCTAGGAAAACTAGGAACCAGGAATACTAAAGAAAAACAGAGACGTATTAGTTTGTGCTACTGCGTAAAAGTACTGGGTTCAGGTGAGTCTCAGTGATTCAGCAGAGCAGCTTCTCTTATGTTAACAACACCCTCCCACAGCAATTTTTTGTCATACAGACAAATGGATTATAAAACAAACTGGTTATGAAACTATAGAAACGGGCCTACGCTTCTCACAAACTTGTTTTTGCTGTTTGGCTTCCTTGTAACATTAGAGGCAGTAACTGTATTTGTTTCTAACTCATTCTCGTTCCACTGCTGAAGCTGTCCAGAGCTGAGCTGAGAGGCAGAGGTAGCTCAGACATGTCTAATAATGGCAAGACACATCAGTGTAAAAGCTTTTAGACAGCAGAGATTAGGACTACACAGTTCTGAAATTACTATATTATATTGTAGATATGGATACACTTATAATAAGATATAGTTTGTACAGATTCTAGTCCAAAGCTGTACCAAAATACAATTTAATCCAGGCCCAGACCTTTAAGTTTCAGTGCAACCTGACCCACAGTGTCTATCACTTCCTTTCACCTGTAATTGGTGTAAAAAGTGAACTAGTATTCACATCTAGTCACTATCCTCAGAGCACCAAGGAAAGAACCAAAAGACTGAACCTGCTGAAATGGTGACATCGAGCTATCAGCAATAAGACAATGCAGTAGATGAGCATTAACAACTTACTGTCCCTTCTACCATCAACATGCTTTGTTAACACAGTTTTGGAGTTTTTACAACTTAATTATGACTTAATTAATCCAACCTTGGCTTGTATTTAACTACGCCTGCTGTGGGTATTCTGGAGACTCCACTGCAGCGTCTTTTGCAGCTGGTTGTTAGTGGTGGACTTTATGTGGTGCAAACAGCTGGTTAATCTGCCACTGTGATGAATTAGCTACAGAATGCACACACACACACACAGCTGATGCTGACATCAGCTTTAGTAAAGGAAGGATTAAATATATCTGCTATGTTGCGCTGAGGATTATAGAACACACACGGACACACATCCAAACGCGCACAGGTAAATATATATGCACACACACACACACACAACACACATAGATTAAAACACAGACAATAAAAAGCAAGTCAGAGAACGGAGCATTCAGCATCAAAATGAAATGTGTGCATTTACCTTTTCTATTGGATGTGCGTGTGTGTGTGTGTGTGAGCAAATGTCTAATCCAGGCTGACCAGTAATCAGAGAGGCCAGCTTTGGGTTATAATCCTACACACAGACACACACACATACACATACACACACACACAACAATGTGTCTCCTGATAGAAAAGAAATATTTTCTTCAGTGTCTAAAAAAATCGAGTCAAGGCTTCACAACAACCTGAAGAAGTAAATGCTTCCATTTTCAAAACTTCAAAGTGGCTTAATCCAGCGTAAAGAGACATTTCACTGAGTTTCAATCTGATCTCCATGTCTTTAATGTCAACACATGATGAAATACAGCCCATCTGTGAACCTGGGATTGTGCCTCAGTGCAGTGTTTGTAGTGTTCCCTCTATTCCTCTGTATGCGCATCTTTTCCTTGCATCTCTTCGTCGTGACTTAAGGCGCTTACAGGCTTTGACATTTTAGCAGTCTTAGAAGTTTCAAACCGAAATGTGAACCATGGATCTCAAAATACATCATGCATCAAACAACATCACGACCTATGTAGGCCATGTGGTGATAAAACCTACTAGATCATAGGCTATGACGTAAGCCTCTATACAAAAACCAGCATCGCAGTAATAATGGTGTTTATGTGTGTGAAAGAGGCGAGGGGGAGGGAATGGACTCGGTTGTGGCTAGGGAAAGTGTTTAACTAAGGATGGTAAATTTACAAAGAGAACTTTAAGGTTTTTTTTGCAAGTATATGTTTGTCCATTTTGCACTGGTTATCGTGCATCATTTAATTTTGCATTCATATTTATTGATTAGTACATGTAGGTTGTAGCAGCAGTTACATTGTACGATGATAATCCCACATTTCTGGCACTGTTATTCTTTTGTCTCGACTGTGACAACAGACGATGTTTAAACGTGAAGGTTCCCGGGAAAAACCAATGAATAAGACACTTCCATGAAATCTGAAGAGGGAACGCAGACCACTGTGGAGAAATCTATACCCTGGCAACACTTCAGACGAATGCAACATCATGTAAATGATTATGTGTAGTAGTGTGACCTACTGCACATGTGCATTAGCGTCTCACAAAGTAATCTCTCAACAAAGTAAAAACTTTGTTTGCAGTTGGAAGTGTGAAGTCAGCACTTTTACAGGCCTGTTTTTTCTTGTTTCATCCAGTATCTGTGCTGAGCCCTTTCAGGTGAGTATTCTTACTTCTACTTTACCACATTTCAGAGGAAAATATAGTACTTTTCACTCTACTAAAATATTATATATTAAAGTACAGGGAAGGAAAAGATGGAGCTTTACTCTTTGTTATAAAGTACCAAACAGTAGATACAAATAATAAGATAATTATAGATGATTTCTCATTTCGTAGAAAAATTAACCTATTACCTATTTTAACAATTAATATTATCAATCAATGACGATCATTAAAATTTTTGATATACAAAATTAGTGTCATGTTTTCTTTAAAGTGATTAATCTTAATAGTTAACTAGGTGGATATAAGTTTCTGTGGATAAACGTAATGTTCAGTTTAACTGAACATCCTCTCATCATGATGTAGTACCATTAATACTACTAGTCTGTTATTTGTGTCAGCTTTTCAGGATCGGCAGTTATTGTTCAGTGGGGTATGAAATGTTTTAGTCAAGTCATTGTTCGGGTCTGAAGAGTTTTTCAGCTTACAGACGTATGCCATCCAAACATACTGTACCATGAAATACGTTGGCTGGTTTTATCTTCTCGTGTTCACACACACAAGAAAGAGCTCAGTTGATTGGTTGAATCAATAAAAGGGTCTGCATCTTGCTAGTGGGGGGCACTAATGTGTGTCCATGCTCCCTGAGAGACAATGTGTGTGTACACACACACACACACACACACACACACACACACACACACACACACGGTAACCTGAGGGTATGACTGGATAAAGAAACTAATGGAGATGTGACAAGACAGAGAGAGAAATCTCACAGTGAGTCTTTCATCCCGAGGCCAGTAGCTGGTAATGACAATGGTCCACACACACACACACACACACACACACACACACACACACACACAGATAGTTCACAGGGCAGTGGCTGGCCACAGCAGACATGCCAAAACAAACTATACTGGATACAGTTTGATTTCTGCCTCTGTAGAAATCTGAGATCCTACAAAAAAACATTTGTTTAAATTGGTAAACAGTTTTTAAAGCATTTCAAATTTGAGTTATAAATCCAACCTTTTTCAAAATCAGTGACACAAATCCAGGTCAAATAAAAAAAAAACCTTATTTCCCTTTAAAGACATTTTCTAAGGCAGAGCTTCCTCCCAGGCTGCGTATGACCTCGAACAGGCACCACAAGTCGAAATCTCTCAAATTATTTAATTTCTAACCTCAGAACCTAAACTGGAGCAGCTCTGACCTCAAACCACAGACTGAACATTAGATTTATGGAGCTTGTTGGGAAGACGAACAACCCAAGAGGCTAAATTCAGGGCAAAATAACTTTCATAGATCATAATTTTCCTGCCATGCTATTGACACAGCTTTCTCACATTTTTCTTCCACAATCAATGTTGTGAAATGATGACTCTAACTAGAATTAATTCATTTCAGGAGGAATCCCTGGGACACACTATGATATAGACACAAAGCTGAATCAGTACTGACTTTTTCTTTTCATTTGTGATGTGTGAATGATCTGTATCTATGATGGCTGTTATGGATCAATGCACTGCAACAATCCAACGGAAAAAACATCTTCACGGGTTTGACAACACAAGTGTGGCACAACAAAACACACTGCAACTTTGGACAGCACGCAGACATGCAAATACAAAAAATACAAAAAAAATGTCCTGGCAGGTGATTTTGTGCAAGATCGTATGATTTGTACTGACCCAAAGAGGCAGGTTCCTAATCACAAAGTTCAGGACTGTCTAGTGCAGCCTAAGACAGTGTGAGAGTCTTGTCCAGACCCCAGAGTTGATGGGTGATTCCCCTTCAAAACACAGCAAATTACTCCATTACAAAGTTAAAACATTAACGAAACATTATGAATAAATTACTTCATGGCATTAATCTATGCGATGGTTCACCACCTAAATCAGCACTAAAAACACTAACGCTCTATAGGAAAAAAAATGTACAAGCCTGAAAAACTGTGACCTAGTGATGACCTTTCAGCCCTGAAGGAGGAGCCTGGTTTCTAGAGCACTACTGTATATATGACTTGAGGCTTTGTGAAGTCTGATTCCTGCCTCAAGTGATCACTACAAGTGATAAAGGTTAAATAAATATCTGGAAGTGTGGAGGACAAAGAGGCCTGTTCTTCATCTCTGAAAGAGGAACATAATCGATAATAACACATAACATCTACATTACTGTCCATCAAAGTTTCAAAGTTCAGCTTATTCACAAGCGAATACATAAAGAAATGAAAATATATAAGATTATCTCAAGATATTTACTGTTTATATTTAAAGTACAACTGGTAAATCACATTTAAGGCCCAGATGAATAAGCTGAAGTTAGTGGTCATGACAGGTGAGAACAAGCAATTCATTGTGAAAATATGATTAATTTCGTAAATGACACAACTTATCCTTTATGCAGTGCCATTTTCCTATATACTAACACTGCAATAATAACTGCAAACCATACAAAAAGCTAAACTAAAACTAACACTTTAGTTTGTTACAATCCAGTTCAGCCTTTAGACACACAGTCAGCGAACCAAATGTAAATTAAACATTTTGCAGATGTGTTGTGCAATGACATCAATCAAGGCTTTTATTGTGAAATAGTCACAGTCAAAACAAAATATAATAAGTAAGCACGTTGGTTAGTATTTGACAGCACATCAGTTTTAAATATTGCAGTTAATATGATGTAACAGGGTTTTTATTATTATTAAACACTGCTTATGGGCTGATTTCAGTCTCAATGCAGAGACAGAATCAGTGATATAAGATGGATCGTGCTAAGAAAGTAATGCAAAGTGTGTTAATGTATATTTTAATCATCTCATGTGTAACACAGACGTAATGTGGTTTACGTACCACAGCAGGGACACACACAGCAGGTGGTACAGTCAGGTTATTCTGTCTGTCCAACCTTCACTTCAGGACGCTGTGACTTCTGTTCTATCTTTAAATAGCTGCTCTGCTCCATCAGGACCCAACGCTGCTCAAGGTGAAACTCAGCCTTTACACTGAATTCCAGGACTCGACTGTTCTGCTGCACTAACTGCTACTGCTATCAAAGGTGCACACCCGAGGGGCCCCGTCGCTAATGAACCACCTCGCCGTCTGACAACTGCCAAAGAACTGAAGCATGAAGAAGAAGATACAGCTGTTTTTATGTTGCTTTGGATTTTTAGGGTGAGTAAAATTTCTACAGTATGTGATCTAATTTACCAGCATTAATGAGGACGAGTTCAGATTTTTCTCTGAGCCTCTCGAAACACTTGATTGTTTAATGTTCAGGCATGCATGTTGCGTATTGTTAATCACTGCAGGAAAAGCTGCGAGAACGTCATCAACTTTACCTCTTCGCTCGTTCAATAACAATGCAAATGGGTATTATTTACAAAATAAATAATGGTAATTGTCAAAGTAACAGGTAATAGCTTGTTATCAGCAATGGGTAAATTCAGGTAATAGTGCCATGTGGGTAACAATCTGGAATGGAAACACACAGTCACATTGCCAATATATTAAGGAGCGGAAAAAGCCTTCCGATCAATTTTCTAAAATATTTTCTTTGACAGAGGCT
>OMLM01020705.1:63017-106908 GCA_900302695.1 Helostoma temminkii | reverse complement strand
AATATTAAGACTCTCTGATCTTCTATGTAATGTATAATAATACACTCAGCTGATTACTAAATAACTGACCAGAGATAAAGAGTAACCTGAGCCTACAGGCTTTACAGGAAATCTCTGCCCTTCTCTCTTCATTAACCATTCATAGCAGCAAGTAACAAATGGACTTCAACCGAGTGACTAGAAAGTTAGCCCAAAATAATTAAGGAAATAAAATATTCAACATAAAACTTCTTATTATAGAACTAGAGCCTCATAAATTTATAAAGTTGAAATGAGTGGATTAATCTGAGTGCTAATGGAGAAGAAAGCAAGTAATTTCCCTTTTGCCCCATTCAACTTAATTTACCCTTTTAAGACTTACACCTTCTATTAATTATGTCAGGGTTTTCTGGTGCATGGCAGATCCAGAATCTGGATTGAAGCCATTGGTCTCTGTCATTATAAAAGAGAAATATGTGGCTAAATAGGCAAGCTAATAATGACAAAGATCTGAGCTTAAGAACTCCAAGGGGAAAAGAACATGTTTTTCAATTAGTCCAGAGTCCTCTGTGCTGTTTTCACCTCTTCATCTGGAAGTTTTGCTTAATGTAAAAGTGCTAAAGTGCAGTGCTCTTTGAGGCAGGAAGAAAAAAAACACATATACCCCAGAGAGAGCTAAGTCTGTGGAAAGCTAGAGTCAGGAAAATACCTGCACTTCCCAACCCTCACACAGCCATACAGATTCTAACCACAAAGATCCACATTTCTCAAGGACTTTCTGAACATACTTTATATCCATCTACTAATACGTAATACTTTTTAGATCATTACATTGGCAAACGTGTATGGTTATCAAAAAGCTGAAAGGGCCTTTTCTTTCCTCCAGAAACTTCTCTATATTGTTTTTTCTTGCCTTCAGTACAATGTTTTAGCTTCCCAAGAGCTGTGAGACATTGATAGTCATACCAGGCCCGCTATGGTCACTTAATACACAAATGGATTATGTGAGGGATAAACCAAGTTCTATTCTTGAAACAACTGATTTACTCATATTTTACCTTTTTAATGTCAAGTTAATATCTGGAAAACTACTTGAATTAGCTAAATCCAATGAGATCTTAATGAATAATGACCAGTGAGATCAGAAATGGTATAAAATCCATTATAATAATTAGAAATAATTTCATGGTTTCTCTTAACATACATTAAAAAAACAAACATTAAATTAAAATGACTTATTGTGGATTGTGTATCGCTGAGCGTTCATAATGGGTGCAACAAAGGAATCTGCATTTCTAGAGTTACTAAACCCCACTTAGGCTCCCTACTGTCTGCCTCCCCAGCATGGCATTAACAGCAGGACCACATTGGTATCACAGAAGCTCCTCGATATGACCCCTTCCCAAAGTAATCAAATATTTCAGGCTGAGGTGAAAGTCACACTGCAGGTCACACCACGGGTATTGCTAACTAGTAAACACAGCATGCCATCATGATCGCAGTTCAGGCTTTAAGAGGTGCTGTATGGTTTAAAGTTAGACTGTCGAAAAACGTGCAGCCCTTGTCTGTTCCACAAGGTGATCACTCTGCTCTGGAACTGGCAGCTGATCCCATCGGACAGAACCGAACTGAAATGGCAGGTGAACCGTAATGCATTTTCTTCCAGCATCTTCTGCTGTATTTCACCTGGTGTCCACCTGTGAAGAGGCTCCCTAGATGTTCATCATTTCTGATCTCTGTAATAATTTTAGCCACTCAGGTTATATCTCTGAAAATATTAAAAAGAGCACAGCAATAGACAAATGCCAACTCTTTAGATTGATTAATGATGGGGTCCGTGCATACTTGCCACACCAGGCCGCGGCCAAAATTATGTCCAGAATGGATAAAGAAACACAAACTAGACAACTGAAATATGCCCAGATTGAACTTGGATGTCACTTTATGTAACCTGGTATGATAGCTTACATTAAAAGTACAGGTGTAACCACAACAAAACTCAAATGTAAAACATCCTTATATTGTGAAGTATTTCACTTTTACTTTAACAATCCACATTCATGCGAAGCAATGTACAGTTAGTATCTGTTGGGGATGGAAAAAGATTTGTGAAAATTCAAATAGTCATTAAATTTTTAAAAACTGAATGTTTCATGTGACTAGAGTTTTGTATGTCATTATGCAACTGTAAAATACACAGCACTGTTCTTCAGCCTAAAGCAATGATTTCCACCACCATGGAACACTCCTTACTTGCAGGAAAAGTCACAGCATGTGTACATGACAATGTTAGCAACATGGTTCTAGCTTGCACTTTAACTACAACTTGCTTACAGTTGCACAGCCTCAGGTTTTTCACTTTTTGGTTGGGTTTCATGTGAGTCTGTAAGCAGCAGTGGAATGGGGGGTGTTCTGGATGTTTTTAGTAGTTCCCAGCGAAAGTTGAATAGCATTTTGAAACACTCACCCCTAGTATCAGCAGTTATTATCAGTTAGTTGGTTTGTTTTTTTCTTTTTCAAGCCTACTTTTAAAAATTTTGTTAGCAAGGCTCTGCACAAGAACTACAACATAAAATAAATAGATATTCTTATTTTGATCTCATATACGCTATTAAATAATTAAATTATATGCACACGCTTGAGGACTCGGTTGGCAAAACAATGCTTCATGTAACAAAGACCATCTGTGTAACTGTGTCCTTCCACCATAACATACAGTACCATAAAATAACATGAATATCCCTCAGTATAATATAAAAAACGCCACAGACAGACAGACTTGAAAACTATACCCACCCTTCACACTGACAGTATTTATTGCAGGGATATTGTATCAGATTCAATTACACTCCACAGGTGTTTATGTTATTGTGTCCACCCCCTGTACATTACCATGGTGATAAAAATGAATTCTTGGGAGTATAACTCTTCTGGAAACCCTATGCCTAATTTTCCTGGGGAGAGGTTTTGAAATTGTGTCACCAGATGGCCAATACTGGTGGGCGGACAAGCCACCATGGCAGCAAAATATGTTCACTGCTGAATTAAAGTAACCCTGTGTCCCTAAAGTGACTATGCAAATTAGTCTACATGTCAAATAGCCTAAACTAAATTGGCAATTTAAATCAAGCAGCTAAACAGTAACTAAATAATACAAGTGGGGAAATGAAAATAATCTCTGGGGCAAAATATGACTCAAATTTTAAGCAGCGAGTTGGTCGACTACATCATATCTTAGCAACTAAAACTGACAAGGGTGTCACGTTAGCTGAATACTTTTAAAGTGTAAACTATTATCTTATCCCAGTGGGCCTACTATTTAGTAACATATTAACAGCTCCACATTCTCTGTTCCTAATATGCTGACAAACACAAAATATTGTAGCACTTTCAGGATAAAATAGCACACGGGCTTTCGTTTGCCAGTAAGATCCAATCAATACACATTACTGCCTCAGTGAGGGCCAGGATTTGTAAGAAAACAAAGATCCATTGAATTTCTTAACTCAAAATCTGAAAGGATATTTCATGTAAACTCTACTGCAAACGTTTTAGTCATTTCTGCGAATGGAGACCACAGTAGAATTTCCAAATGTATTTAGCTTTCCACAGGCACAGCGCTCCAGTTAAGATGAAAATAATCAGAGCAGACAAGAAATTACAAAAACATGCTGTGACCTTTCAAGTCTGAGAGGGAAAGGCTGTGTATACATTTACAAAATGTGAGGGGACAGTAAAAAATTCCCATCACAGAAATTGGAGTGTGACTAATGGGTGGTGAAAGAGCTGGTCTGTAACCTGAGCTCCAAAATAATCTTGCCCAAGTCTCCATGGCCACTTTGGAGGAGCAGTGGGGGGTTTGACAAGGGAAACGGAGGACCACCTGCACACCCAGCAGAGCCAGCTCTATACTGGCACCACCATTTGTTACGCTCTGGATTCCCATTACTACAGTAGTAGGTTGGATGGGAAATCCACCTCCTGGTGTCAGGTTTATCAAACTTCTATGCACACTGCAAATGTGGAAAAGAGGGAGAAGCATCACTGTCATGCAAGAAGCCTGTGTAGTGAGATGTCCTCACTTAAGGTGCAGCAAATGAAGGGGCACAAAGCACCAATGATTTTAGGACAGTGTGAGGCCTAACATACAAGCCTCCACATTAAAATGATAAGTGGCAGCATTATATGCATGCAAACCAGCAGCAGCTTAGTGTCAGGCATAAATTTAACAGGCACGTGATACATAGTAAAAGCCGCTAACGGAGGTAATATTGTATATTCGAAGCAGCATTTGCCAAGTCTGGTTGTATGCCTACTGAGGAAGCCTGTGGCAAAAAGAAAGACCTTTGGCATTGAACGGATCAACCCACATGTAATATTGTTTCCTAGTCAGTGTGGTCATAAAGCTCTAATATCATCAATATTATCAAATACATTAATTTAAAAAAACACTGACTGATTGACCCTCTCGATGTTAATGGATTAATTTTGGGTTTACACATGTTGATTGGACATAGTGAGAAATCTGATGACATAACATACTAAACAATCAAGCAATAGAGTGAGTGAGTAGTGGTCCCTCTGTACTAAAAAAGGAAAAAAAGAGAACTGTTGTAAAGAGATTTCAGTAAGAATCAGCATTAGAGTTCCTTATGTTCAGGTGCAAATGTTCGTAACACTTGTAAAAAGCAGGAATAGTGCACGCGCACACACACCTTGTAAATCATTTCCAGGTTCATAAAGGTTAGAAAATGGGGGTAACAGGGGTTTCCTACTCACAAAGGCAGACGTCCCTGAGGCCTGTCCTTTCTACATGGTTCTCTGCATCAATAATACAGACTGACATGCACAAGATACTCTCAAGGAGAGCCAGTCAGTTTGTGTTGCAGCAGTGCTCGCCATGAAATAAATAAATGAGAACTGACAATACTAGTAATAGTCCATACATCCTTGTGAACAAGATACATCCTTGTCGACTCTGCTCACACCTATAGATTTTCCACAGAATTTCTGCAACAAGACATTATACCGATTAAACAATCACCTCCCCAAAGATATAAAACTAGTTCAATTTTAATTGAAGTTTCTTGAGCAAAACCACAAAAGAAGAACACAAAGTGACAGTGAGTGTACCGGGTAAACGAATGTTATGAAATATGGATAATATGTACTGAGCATTTGGGGCAAGCAGCACTGAGAATGTGAATTAGTAAAATGTCTGTTAGTAGTTGAAACAGACCTGGAAGAGAGCAGAGATTGTATTAGTTGCAACAATGTATGACTCCCATCTCCAATCTGAGAGATGTTAATTTGAAGAACAAGTCTTTGATTACTAACATGTTGTTATTTATTAATAAACATTATTTTCATTAATGCTAAATTAAATAACAGCACAAATCTCAACAAAGTCTGAATCTTGGCAAACGTGGGATGTTTCAAGTGCTTCCATAATTTGTAAGGGGCATGAATACTATGCATTTTGGCGGATTACACAATGACATTTTCCATACTTCCTATACTACAGAGTCCTATACAATCATAAACTAAAGGCTTTCCACAGATCAGCTGTCAGCCACTGTGACCTCGAACTGGTTTAGTATTTTATGTAAAAATTGCATTAATTTAAGGCCAAAATGTATGACTAATACAGATGGTCTGCAAAACAAAGGAAAAGGAAAGAAAAGTCATATGATGCATTTCTACAGATTTGCTGTAAAGCTCCTAATTAGTTGAGACATTTTGCTTAGTGGCTTGGCATTTTAGCCACAGGGGGGCTGATACAATAGATTGTATTGGACATGCTAGCAGAAGGACACTACTTAAAAGGCTGATTCAGGAGGCTAAATCCTTTGCTCTACTAAAACTGTGTAAAACAATGTCAAAAAACCAAGTGTGTTACATGCTAAATGTGATGGCAGGAATGTGCTATCCCTCTTGCAAAGTCATGGTATTTTAGTAAAAATGTGGAAAATGAGTGTGAAATTTAACAACATAAGGACACTGACAATTTGCAAAAAACATGCAATTACCATTTTAAAATTTCACGCAAGCCTATCCTATAAACTTGTTTTCACAGAGGTTATGCAACAGCAGCAAGGCCCAGATAGAGATGTTCATTAGCCTATTGCTGAGACAAACACATTTGATGGATTAAACAGTCAAATATAACAAGATGCTTGAACTGCTGTCCTGGTTGTTAAGGGAGATCAAAGTGTGGCTTGAGGGTCTGCTAAGTACGGGGAGCAGGACTAGTTCAGCAGAGCTCCAAAAGAACAAGTGCTGGACCGAGGAGATACGACATCAGACGTGTGCGCTGCATTCCCTTAGGCTTGTTCTTTCAGAACTGTCAGACTGCCCTACACCAAATGAGCTACAAAGGAGAAGGGTGCAAACATTCTTTCAGAAAGCACTTCTAATGTAACAGTGAGCATAAGCCTCATTTGGCAATGCACCACCTTAATGAAGATGGTAGAATGTATAAAAATCAACTCAGGCTTTTTAGATGTCACCCCCTGTAAATTCTCATCCTACTGTGAAAAATGTGGCACATTTTAGAGGGAAAAAAAGATCTCTCCAAGTAATTTGCAATTATGGCTCTGCGTACCATAATAGGTATGCTTAGATTCTTATTTCCATAAAGTATTTCTAAAAATAAATAAATAAATAAATGAAATACAAGCAGTTATAGAAAAAGCTGTAACTGGTTGTGGCTTTAAAACCTTCCACCAAATGATATGTTTGGCTTGGAAGGACCCAAGGTTTTGAATTTCAAGCCAGGGAGACCAGACATTACATATGGACATTAAAAATACGGGATGTGTGTGGCACTCACTTTGCTGTTGGAGTACTTTTCTTTTTGACACATACTATATTTGCTTGCTGATGGATTGCCTGCCTGCCTGTACTAGTGCACATGCAGTAAGGAGACAGAAGTGCTGATAAAATGCTTTTTGCTTAGCTTTCAAGCACATCATAACATACAGCCTTAGGTTGTCAGTTTCCATGACATTTCAGAAACTCAACAATATCAATTGGTATTTTTTTCTAATGTAGGTTTCAACCTTCTGAATTTTTTAGCCCTGTTTATGTTTCTTCATGTCTGTTAAAGGTAAGAATATACTCCACATGAAGTGCTGGTCTGACAGTCTGAATGCTGTAGAAATGTATTTTCTATAAATAGAATATCATAGTTTTGGAATGTGTTATGCTGTAAGTTTTAATACCATACTGTATAAGTGCTGTAACAACCAGCTGACCAACTGATGGACAACCAATAATCAACAGAGGTTTAGGAAAACTAACAAACGTGTTGTTTTTTTTTTTTTGGTTAGTTTCAGTCAACACAAAACTGAAGACACCTGGCAAATAAGTGTACAGGATGTGGTGAGTTCATCAGATGAGGATGTGGCATTAGTGCACCGAGTTAACACACCAAATAATCCCCTTAATGTGCCTTATGTCTGGGAAAAGACAGCCCATGATGCATTGTTGCCTAAGAGTGCTTATTCCTATTAATAGACTCTTATTGTTTTGGATTTGTTGTAATACCATACTGTATAAGTGCTGAAACAACTGGTTGACTGGTTGAACTGATAGACCAACAAATAATCAACAAAGACTGATTGTGCTCTGTGGAGCACACAGTTATACAGGAAGTAACATCGCAGCCACACACATGCACACACATTCGACGTCACGGTGTGAAAGCTTTTTATTATGAGTAAAGAAAACACAAAGCACACAACTAGTAATACCTGTAATTTAGGCTAAAATTAACTATAAATGAAAAACCAAAAAACATTTCTGGTCTTGTTATATTGTTTTGTTTCTATTATATCTTGCACTTGTTTACATCTGGAAAGTACAAGTACTGCAATACTTAAATTTTTATTTTGAGGTTTAGTTACCTGGAGGACTTTTATTTTGGGATTTGTTTAAATGAGAGTGAGAAACTGATGGAAAATGTTATTTATTAATTGATTTTTTTATTCCACTTAAATTCTACATTGAAGGACAAATTTTTTAAAATGTTTGGGCGTGATGACAATTACAGGTCTTAGAAAGAAGTCCATAATCAGCGGGAAAGGTTACTAAAAACAAGAAATCAGAATCAACTATAAAAATGGAAATCAGTGCATCTCTACACAAAATGAGAATAGTTACTTATTATGCTCTATTGTTTATTTTGTTCTGTCACAAATAAAAATCATTTGGACAACATTTTAAAGAATAAGAATGAATAATAATGACAGAACAGAACCACAGAATGGGCTTATTCAGAAGAGAAGGACTCAGAACACTAAGTCTATGGATGAGAGCAACACGCATACAATCCAGTGCTCAAAACAAACCCACCAGTCAGAAGATTTTGCCACACAGCACATAATATAGCAAAAAAAATCACAAAGATAGAAGCAGATCATCACTGCTGCGGTTTACACAAGCTGGTGATAACACTTAATATGTATAATCCGGATATATTGGTGTTTTCACATAATTCTAAATCAGGATAATCAGGATATTGCACAGCCCTTGTTCTAGCCTCTTAGTGTGAGGAAATGTTCAATAGACAGTGAAGCGACAGTGAAATGCATCACAAGCTGAAACCAAACACCAGATTCTTGTGCATCACCAACAGAAATTCAGAGACAACACACTTTGTACTTCCAGCTTAAAGCCATCCCCCTTCGCTATTACAGGCCACTTGTCACCACACATTTAAGTGCAGAAATTCTGAAAAAGCATAAACGACTTGCCTTCCCAACATGGTGGATGATGCAACAGACACTATAGTCTATTTTTTTTTTTTTTGTTAGTGTGTTCTTTTAAAGTTCTTCCCACAGTCTTAGTCATCTCAGTTAGAAGTTGTACTTCCAGTAATTCAACACAAAACTGAAGAGAAGACACATGGCATAAAAGTGTACAGAATGTGGTGAGTACATCAGATGGAGATGTGGTATTAGTGCACTGATTTGGCGCTGTAAATAATTCCCTTAATGTGTCCTAAGCCACACAGGAATGCATGAAGATATGTCTGAGAAAAATGACAGCCCGTGCTGCATTGTTGCCTAAGAGTACTTATTATCGCCATCCTTGTGCAAAGTGTGACCAATCAATTTAACTTCCTCCTGGAAAAACAACACATTGAGTGGGGAAAATCAGCATCTGTTAAATCTGCAGTCCATTCAAAGACATGATATCATACAATGCTCAATTTCCCATACTTGTGAACAGTAAAGCAAGGAAACTGCGTGGAAGGGAAGAAGTGGGAGACTTTTGTCTCCAAATTAATCATGGTGGGTGTAAAAACAGCCAGTCGCTGTCAATCACAAGTAAAGCTATAGAGTAGGCTACCCCGCTGAAGGTCAAGTCGTAAAGCGCAGGTGGGCTATAACTGTGTTTCTGATTCAGCTGTGAAAGCATAAGAATCACAGAACATAGCAACACACATACAACACTGACTGCATGAACTATAAGTGACTACAGATGCTGACCCAGCTAGACAGTAAAGTGGTTTAGCTAAAAGATAAATCTTACATTGCCAAAGATTTCCAGGTGAGAAATTAATATGCATAGCATTACTCTGTTGATGGTGATGGCTCTGAATTAAAACCTTATGAACAACCTCTTCTACAGCAGAAACTCGAACAGATCCATTATGATCACTGTTATTATTAGAGGGTCAACACCACACTGCACTTAAACCATGGCCATCCACAGCTAAACATTAAACTCCTCTGCAACATTAGCAGCCATTAGTCCGACCAAAGAACAGACACACAATGTATTTTTCTTTGCTGTGTTTCTTCATATGTGCTGCAGCTTCATGCCCAAAATAGGTAACACAGGTTTAGATGGAAAAACTGAACTTTAAAACTGTCAAACAACTTGAGCACAAAAGCAGTTCTGATTGTAATAACTTGGCTCTGCTACACAAAAACGGATGATTAATTTCTGCTGATTCCTTTGCAGGTAGTGCAAATTCTCCTATTGCAAAGCTCAAGCATGGAATTTTTAAAAAAACAGCAGCAATTTTGAGGCTACATGTCAATTAAATTAAAAATAGCATTGATAGACAGGGGCACATTCAGTCAATTTGTATGCAAAACTTCATCCTGGTGGTGAAGTTGTATGGGGAACTTGTGCTAACTCATTAGGTGTGACATGCATTTGATTACAACATCTGCATTATGGCTAAAGCTGTTACCACAGTAACATGTGTGATTGATGGCTTTGTTAGGAGAAATAGTTACACTCCATTAAACTGGTGTAATAATGCACGGCTCTCATCTCAATAACCAGGGACAAAGTAATTACCATGTCTTTAAAAATGGAATAAACCAATACAACATGGTGCAATCAGATATGAATGACATGCATTGAAATCTGACTATGTAAAAGTTTACATTTTTTGTATATGTACAATGAAAATTCAATATTGAGGCAATCAAATGTGGATTTAGTGTCAGTAGATTCTTCATAGAATACAAACATTAACACTTAAATCAGCCTTTGCTTCATAATTGTGAAAAGTTTGCCTCCTACATCTTGCATGCCTCCTCACTTCACACTACAGATGCTCCAACAGCGTCAGCTTGAATGCTCATTTCGACTGGCATTGCATTCAGTTGTGTCTTGATAATAATTTCATGGTTATGTCAATAATACTTGTTCACATGAATATGTCCTCTGCAGCCCATGAGCCAGAGGCAGAGCACAGCGGTATTGGCAATGATTAAGAGAATTCAAAATTCAAATGAGAGAGGATGTGGGGTGAAACAGATGTGCTGTTGTTCACAGCGAGCAGCATGCATGCAGGGCAGGCATGCACAACCACACACAAAGCTTTATACGCGAGCTAGACAGCAGCGCCACTCAATCATCCTGGTCGACGGCCAATCCATCTATTGCTGGTTGACTGGGATCCAATCACCATTCCCAACAGGGCCAGAATAAAAGAATGGCAGACAGCCTGTGAAGAAGTCTACTCTCTCATAGTAGATTGATGAGACAAATCTTGGAGAAGTTCATGAGGCATCCCATATAGAGATGAACATACCTAACTTTGTGCACAGAGTTTCTATGTGTTGTCCTGTTTTTTAGGATGTGTCATGAGTTTTTGTTTTATTTGTCCCTAGCAGAGAACACTAATTTTCATGTGTTTAATGCTGCACTCATTGTCTCATTCTCTTGAATTTCTAAAACAGAATTAAATTCCTGAAGGTCAGTAGGGGGATTAAATGGCATGGTTTCAGTGTGTTGACAGTACAGATCAGCCTGAGATCTGAGAACATAAAAGAAGACAAAGTTACCTTGTTTTTAGCTGGAAAAGCAACAAGCAGAATTCATCTTTTTTGACTTAGTAGATTAATTGTTTTATTAATTAATATGCTGTGCTGTGCTGGCTGCTTTACAGGGCAAGGCCCTGTCTCATTTAGGGAAAATCCTTGGGAAAATTCTTAAGTGTTCCTTTAGCTAACTGAATAATTTAAAATGCAGTAATGTTAACAACTTCATAATATTAATTTGCCCTTGCTGCAGATTTTGTATTCATAAGTAAACCCTCTTACGTAACAGAAGTCTTTCTGCAAATGTAATCAGCACTAATGTGGAAAATCACACAAATCTGCTATTCATAAGGTCTAGTTAGTCTCCACATCCGTTTTGCCAGTACATTAATGGGACCTGATGTGCGGATGTGAGTAAGCTACAGTGACAACATTCTGTACAGACTATGTGCTTCTGGCTCTGGGTACAGTATAGCCACTCAGACTGTGTTTGCAGTAATTTTCCTTGAAAGTCAGCCAAATACACCTGTTAAGCACTGTATCACTTGCACATGATATGAAGTTCATCATTTGCAAATGTACTCTTGTTCACACATTGAAACAAACAACGTGCATGATGTGTCAAGTTGCTTTATGACATGATGTCATCTGCTCTAAGTGCCACTCTGAGTTGGCATCCTGTAAGGCTGTTAGAACAAATTTCAATATTAAAATTTTAGAATTATGTGAAACCACATACCAAATTAAACCAGCTCACAAAACGCATTAAAACTCCCTTGTTTCTTTCACGCGCACCTGATTCCTAATTCTCTTGTAATCACACAGACTGTAATAAGATATGATTCCCCTGTGTAAAAGGCAAAGTCAAGCATAATAACAACTCTTCACGAAAATGAGCACTGAAGAATAGTCACCTCTGTTTATAAATGTTTAACATTCATTGTGTGTTGCTTTAATGCATCATTAGTTAAGGGGCACAATGTCCACAGCTGATTACATGAGTTCATCCTCAAAATCAGCTGTGGACATCTTTCATTTCAATTCATGCAACGTTTGTGCCTCGCGTAATTATCACTCCATTGACAAAGTAAACCTACTAATGTTTTTAGCCATGCTCAAATGTGCTCATACACTAAATGGAATAGCATAACCTGCCTTTCATGAGAAATTATTTATTAAACCTGGTGAATAATTAAGCCTCAGTAGATCTAGACAGTATATACAAAGCTGTTCAGTGTGGGAAAGCTTTCATTTTAAAACCCAAAACAGAACTATAATTCAAATATTCAATAATGAATATGCATATTAAATCCAACAGGAATACAGGCATTATTTCAGAAGGTCACCATGGAGAGATGGGATCATTTGGAGCAAGCAAACGTAGTATTAAGACTGACAGCAATATCCACAGCAAATTACTCCTTTTTAAAAATATTTGTTATTCTCATACAGCCTTTGAGCAGCACCATATACAAGTAGCTTGAGTGATAGCTACCTGTTTATTTGAATATTTCCAGCCAAGAAGCTAAAAAAGAAGATGAGAGGTATGGAGCACAGGGACCAAACAATATATCTCTTCTGGCTTCAGTTAGTGGAACATTTAATTAGGTAACAATGAAATAAAAAGTGTTGAGAGCAATGTCACTGTTTAAAAAAGACAATTGAGTGGGATCACTTATGTTACTTGGCAAATACCAAAAACTTTTTAAGAGCAAGTGGCCCCAAGCGACATGACAGTTCTTATTGTCAAGCCCTGCTGATGATCCTAATCCCTATTATGAAGATTAATAACACAAACAGCAGCCAAGACGTTGCATTATTTGGAGGCATCCTCAGGCAAAGTGCTATTAGCTTTGTCCAACTTTCTAGATTGACAGGAGCATATAATCCTCATCTTTATTCCTGGCTGCTTCAACATGTACCACATGATGCAGTCTTGTGCACAGACTATCACTGATCCTCCTGTGTGAGCATCACACACAAATACGTTCTTGAATGGCAGCTGTACTGCTGTTCTTGCTAATGTGAAAAAGAACATGCTTACTAGGAGCAGAGAAGCAGAGCCTCAGGACAGACACTTACTGAGCTCTGGTCCTGTGGCAGCTGCAGCACTGTTTAAGATCCAGCCTGGATCCTGCAGTGTCAGTTTCTCCAGTCATTTAATGAAGGAAAAAACCCTGAAAAGTATCACACTCGCAAGAAACTGTTTAATTACACAGTTTTCCTTTCTAAAGTGGATATGAGTAATTTGTCTGGTACTTGTTGCTGGTATTTGTCAAAAGCTTTCACAGGATTTGTATTTAGTTCACATTTACAATATATTCTGATGAGCTACAGCCTACACTAGACAAAATGCTACTTAAGTATAATCATTTCACAGCTACTGTTCTCTTTGGTCTAATTTGATAAATAGCTTACTGGTGAATTTGTGCTCTGAAAGAGTTGTGTAATATAATTTTACCTTTACTCACAGAAACTACCCTACAACCAGGAGCTAAGCTCTGTGCACTGAGGCTTCTTAAAATAAAACCAACTCAACTGTTGTATTTTGACACCAGGTGCAACTATAATCCACACTTCATGAGCAGAGAGAACGTAAAAGATCATAAAAATGAATCATTCCATAACATGCTCTATTCAGACTGACATAAAAAATTCCCATAAGACAAAAAATATTTCCTGACTGTCCGTTTCATCTTTTTGTACTTCAACTGCATTTAACAGAAAGCTCATGCCTCGAAAGCACAGTGGTACAAGCATGTGCAGTACACTACCCATTATCAACTGCTTTGCTTGATGATATGAATTTGTTCGTCTTTGATGGCAACAAATGTTTTCTGAAGTGCCAGGTTTTAGGATTTCACAGAGTACACAGGTTGAGCACACTTTAAAATGGGCTAAAACAAAGATCATTAAATAAAATATTCAATGGTGAAGAAGAAGCAACAGTGAGTTCGTCATTCTTTAGGCACAGTGCTAAGCAGCACCAGAGAGTGGTGAGGAAAAAAGAATAATATTCACGTCTACACACTACTATGAGAATACAATAATATACCACATTTCTCCAGTCATTGAAATTGCTCAGACTAACTAGAAAAACACAATATCCAGTCCAATGTCATCTAATGTTGGTTACAATGACCGTCTGAATTATATTATTGGTAAAATAACACTTTGGTAATTACTTTTTCCAATTTATGGACAATTTATCAATTTCCTGCCCCCAAAATAAAAAGGTATCAGTTCCTCCCTGGAGACATGAGGATTCAAGGATACACGTTTCCATACAGAACGTTCCAGAATCGACACATTTATCTCTCGGCTAAAAACTAAGAATAGTATTATTTTGTCTCATCTTACAACAGTCTGTAAGGCATTTCACAACTATGACAGTCACATACAGTCACACGCGCTGATATTTAAGTTGTCACACATCCAGAACAACACATGCTGTATGTTTTTCAACCTAGATGGACTGATATTATTGATAAATATTTACTTCCACCTAACATCTGTGACGAACATGTTTGCAGATAAAATCCTGACGGAGCGAGATTATTGGCAAGAAACAAATCACAAGTTGAAAGGCATGCCTTTCCTTAAATCTTCACAGCAAAATGAATGCATTGATCTGACAAACCCATTCAACTTATTAATGATAGTAAGGAAATAGTAAGGTAAACATTTTTGTCTTCATTTTGTTTGAACAAGTTGAATCACTGCCACGGTTCTCTTTTTTTCCTAATAAGTTGAGCTTTCTACCATTACCTAATATCGCCCATGTTGATATGTATGTATGTGTGTGTTGCAGAGCTGCATTATAGGAAATACTATATAGTGTATCAGAATGAATTCAATGACTAGCAGGGTCTGAATAATGAATAAAAAGGCATCATATCTGAACATAACCTATTATCAACAACCATCCAAACCAACAAATTTATTGATGATCTATTCCCACTAATTGGTGAAAATTTAAGTGTCAAAGTTAGACTTTGGTTTGCATATTACAAACCAACCAGCTTGATATATACTATACTATGAGAGTTTTCCTAAAATCGCAATATACTTTCTTGCTCGCAGTATTGAAATATAGTATGATTGCCATGCAGTACTGAAATATATCACGATATATTCAATATATCGCAATATACCAAATCGTACCTTCTGTATCGGGATATGCATTGTATTGTCAGATTCTTGACAATAAACAATCCTTGTGTATTGTAGATTGTAGAATTTGACATAGCTGCTGTTTCATATTCTACTAAACCTAATTAACATCCTCGTTACCCTTTAACACTAAATGATATTTCTTACTTTCTATCAGATAACATTCAAAGGTTTACCTAAAAAAGACTCATTGAGCGCTCCAATTTTTAATTTTTCAATTAAAATAATCTTACTTGTTTCCCTGATTGCTGGACTTTACTTTGATGTTTGTTTGTTTGTAGTGCTTCTTGTACGCCTGCGTTACAGTCAGATTATATCACATCCGTCACATCCTTGCCTTTGTGCAGGTACAACATTGTAGATAAGGCAAGCTGAAAACCAAAGTAGAAAAAAAATGTTTGGCCATGAGTATTAGTGTATGTCTTGTTATTAAGTGGTTACTTCCCTTGAACTTATTTTATCAGCTGAATATAGACAGTCAGTCACAACACACTGTGAAAAGCCAAAAATAAAATACTAGATGAGAGTTGTAAAGGCTGCTTAAATATTGTATTCAGGCTTTTAAATCAAAGACTGATGATGTTTTTTAACCTCCATGAGGAAGACATGACAAAGCTTAAACAGCTCTTTTTGATTTACCATCGCTCAGACTGTCAGCAGGTGGCTTACTTTTCACTTCAAACACCACCTCGTAAGTTTTGTATGGTTTGGTGAGTATTGGTTTTTCCCTATGTCACTTCAGAGTTTCGTATATGAAAAGCAATTATGAATATTACTATCAATGCAGTTTCCCCATTTACTCTGGAATGAATTAGCTGAAAATAGCCAAACGTGATACAGAGGTTCATTTGGAGCTATCTAACCTTGTTCTGTCTTATATCCATCCATTCCTGCTAAATGTTAATACCTGAATAACCTTCAAAGAATGTACCTTTTCTGCCAAATATTCAGGGCTGAGTATGGTGAGTATTTTAATGAAAAAGAAGATAGGGATCAATTGAAAATATCAAATATCACAATAATATCTTTTGTGATGCTGTATTAATCGTCAAAAATAATGTATCAAATTTGAATTAACATTTTACATTCAAAGATTAGTGGCAGACAATGGTTAACTTTGTGATGTTCAGATTGTATAAAAACACTACTTTTTTAAAACTCTTACTGCATATGGTCATGTATTCTTTTTACTATCATAGTTTTTCTGAAATTTTATAAAAAAAAAAAATCACAAGATATCACCTTGCTTGAAGTGTCACAATAATTTGCAATTGCGTTCCTATGTTTAAACCTACATTTACAGCTTTTTGGAGGGGGGGTGGCACCGACAGATTTTGGATGCGTGCTCACAGTTCGCTGGGGGGTGTGTGCTCACCTGTTTGTGCATGCACGTGTCTGCGTGTACACATCGGGACGGAACTCCGCAATACAGAGAGCAGAGACCGTGTAAGGTGCGACCATGTAGAGATAGACATGACATAATAAGATAAATAACACAAGGATATTAAATTTAGAAAGTTTAAAACATAGGAAAGGTAAGCTTACATGACTTCTGTTGTGATCTGGCACTCACTAATAAAATTAACTCGACCTTCAAGGGGGTGCAGGGCGCCCCCCTCATATAACGGTTGGGAAAACACCGGCAATATACTGAATCGTAATCCCTGTATCATGATACACACTGTATTACCAGTTTTCAGCCAATACACAGCCCTAATGGGAGATTGTTCTCTACTGGTTTCCATTCAGAATGATAGTCTTTCTTCATTTCATACCCATCATCAGTTGAACAGCAGCTCAGTGGTGAGTGTGGGTAGTTTGTAGCATTAATTGGAAAAACTACTTAACATATTTAGGCAAATTTTCATAGAGACATACACAATATACAATGTAAAAGATCTGTGATTCTCTATTTTGTGCACAAAACATTTGCCTGCTCATTTTCATCAATTCAATCCAAGTATAATATAACAATAATAGAAAAGGATTAACCATTCCCCTGGAGATTTCCAACTTGGCAAAATCATTGTAGGCGAGTAGCACATAAGACACAGCAAAGAAAGAAAAGAGAAAAAACAAGCTAATCAACATGCAGAGACAGAAAAGCGAGTGGGTCCGAGTCAAGCTGCCAGGCCGCCAGATAAAGATCTGTCTGACACATAGCCTTTCAAAAAATCCACTTCTAAGAACACTATTTAGAAACATTAACATCCAGCTTGAAAGTCATTTTGGAGATGGTGTGTTAGGGGCAGAGAAATATTATAAGATGAATGACACCATGGACAGACAGCACATGAAGATGTCACTTATTAAAATCTCAAGTAAAAAGCTGGTGATCCTCTAGAGAGTTCCATCTGCTCCTTGGAGAGACGGGATGTGAGCTCACTCTGCCTTTATGAAGATCTTACATAACAACGGTGAGACAGAATTGGGAATTATCTAATGGGGTGAACTGCAGCACTAGAAGCAGGTGATGCTGGCTAAAACATTCTCTGTCAGTTTGTATTTTAAACGCTTCACAAAGTAAGTCAAAACCGGTTTGTGCAGCCCTTGTTTGCAGTCTGACTGTCAAGCCCTGTGGTTCTGCCAGGACCTACAATTCTGATGAGAGAAGGCTAAACACAATTACAGGAAAACATGCTTGATGTAAAAACATACTGGTTATTGTGCCATAACTATCACTTACAATCTGTCCGTTAGTAATTCTTGTTGACTTAAAAACAAACTGATGTGTGCTTACATGTGAGGAATAAGACTGTCTTTGTAATGCAGAAGAACCAGCATGGGAATCAGAGTTTGTCTGACTTAAAAACGAACTAGAATATTCTTCTGAGGAAATTGCTGAAGTTGTTTGCCACGTTAATTGCTTTGTGACAATAGAAGGATTAAAATAAATCTGCACCATTTCAAGTGACTTCAGTTTTTTCAAACATTTTCAGTTTACTCTGTCAATTAATTAGCTCAACTATTGTATGCAATATTACCTGGCTGGAAGTAGAAATGCAAAGCTGCTGAGAGGCTTCAAAGCGCAGACATGGATAGAAAGCTTATTAGGGAGAAGACACACTAAGCAATCAGCAGCCTTTCTTAAGACTTTACTATCCAGAAGAGCTTAACTACAGTATTTCACACTATTTGAGGAAGAAGAGTTCTCTTCAGATTCAAGATTAAAAGGAACAATTTTCAGGAAGCAATTTCTATTTTTCTGACAGTGGTTCCTACTTCCAGTCACGGATAAGGTTCATATCTATATATATAGGCCTTCACAAACAAAGATAAAGGTGGAAAACTGCTTATCTTTGTGCTTGACATATTAACACAATAGGCCTCTTTTTTATGGCACAACTTAAATGTCATAAATTTACTCCTCTCTTTCTTTTTCTTCTAAACAACACAGTAAACGTAAACTGATGATGCCAATATTGTGAGCAGTGAAGTGGGAAGGAGTCAGTGTACACACATGTAGACTGTGTACACAAAGTGAGTTTGTGTGTACGTTCGGTCATGCAGTAGTGGTGGGAGTTTATACCTATGCTGGGAATGAGAGTCAAACTGTTCAGCACATCTTGAGCTATAAATCAGTGCCTTGGTCAACCTGGCCAAGAGCATTTTCAAACCCATTTGCAGAAGATAATGCCAGCTATTCTTCCCAGCCCCAGGGACAAGAGCCAGTCTCATGAATCACTGCCCTTTCAGAGGAGCTGCTGCATGGATCTCACCTTGCTGTGTCCATAGGGTCCTCTTGACTCTCACTGGTAGGCAGCATCAAATGGTGACAAGAAAGGAATATGTCTCAACTTTAACCAAAGAGTCCCAGAAATCAAGTTATGAACCCTGATGACTCAGTGCTGACAATAACCTGGTTTAGAAGATGAAGAGGGCAGTGCTGCCTCCACAGTGAACTACTGAACTACTACATCAGTCTGCTATATTACCAAATACCTAAACTGTAAGTACATCCTTTCAAATCTCAGGAGAACTGCATTAATAAAAAGTAAAGTTTCTGCATCAGTTCCACAAATCTAAATAGTTCTGCGTGTTAGTGGCAGGGAATCAGGTAATTTTACTCAGTGAGCACAATGACATGTCATCCTTTAGTTTGATGAATGAATGACATTGACAGATCATTAATTTCAAGTGTAGCTTGCTTGTGTCGTACAGACACAGAAAGCAGATTTGTGAAAATTATGTTTCTTTGAAAATTATGCCTCTTTATTATACAGTCAGCATTCTGCTCAGTACATGAAAATAATTCAAGGGGGGCTTAACAGAATTCTTGTTTCTTAAACTTATGTATCTGTGTTGAACTTTTAACTATATTATATATACCAACAATAAGATTAAAACAAAAGAATGGCTGTTTGTACTGTATTTAGTAAAAAAAAAAAATAAAGTATGTAAGGAAGTAATGTAATTAGAGGTGGGGCGATTTGTCGAAAATACATCGATTTATGTAACATGCGTTGACGCATGAATTTACCAGAAGATGCTTATTTTGATCTATTTACCACATATTTAAAAATCTAATATTAATTCCTCTCCTAGAAACTTCTAGTGACAGAACAACTATAGTAAAAACATTTGCGTGTTCATTTGCTATTGTTGCTACATAGTACGAAATGCATGATGGGATATTTGGCTCCCCAAGTACACACAAGTCTGCTCCCAGAGCATCCTCGATAAAATGGGCGGAGCAAGTACACATCCGGGTCTTTGATACGTACCTGGCTACCGTACTTGGACTTTGGCTTATGACGTTTCACAAGTCCGCAAGTATACATATTGAGAAACGGCCACAGTGGTCACGTGACATTATACAATGACGTCACTGCCTAGCCTGCTCGCGGTGACGTCACTGTCTGAATTAACTGGTAACACAGATCCTCCTTTGATCTCATAAAAACTTGAAGGTGATTGGAAAGTGAATGCCATCATTTCAAAAAAGATTTTGTAGCGGCAGCTAGCACGATAGCAAACAGTCGAGAAGGTGAGAGTATCACTCAGTCAACACAATGGATGTTACAGAACAACTTCAACAAAAGAGAGATTATGTGAAAAATCTCAGCAAACGATTTGTTGATAGGACGGTAAAAGAAGCTCAAATGCTTGTGGACAAAAACCATCAGGAGGCCATGACAGACTATTTATTTACAAACGTCTGGGCTACAGTTCAGCATCCCAACTTCCAAATATGCTCAAACAACATTGAATACTTTGAAGAACTTTTGCTGAAGGACCTTGTTGACAAGTTGGGCAGCGAACGCAGAGTACTGATGGAGTTAATGTTTGCAGACATACATCAACATATAATTGTTGAACGTTTCATATATATGTTGCAAACGCCCAGCAGCTGGACGGCCAGAGTCGTGCCATGTTTAAAAAGACACTGGCCTTGGATGCTAGCAGCAGCTGGGGTAGTTACAGCTGGAATATGGTTCAGCAGATCAGAGGGGGTAAAGGTACAGGTGTAGTCAAAAAGCAAATATGACTACACCTTTATACTTCTATGATGAGCTGAAGTCTTGTGCCACATTCAGGATACCTTCTGTTGTAGAACAGGAGATGCCCTGAATGTCTGCTTCAGCTCTCCAGGCCGTCACACTGTGGCGTGGTGGGTTTACTCCGGGTCCTCCGGTTTCCTCCCACAATTATACATTTAATTGGCTTTAATAAAGCATTCAATTAAAATTATTCTGTTCAATTTCTTCATTAAATTGTAAACTATAACAGTGTAGACTGCCAGACCAGCCAGAGCCAAAAGGTTGAGACTGTCTCCTTCCCCGCTACACCACTTATACATCCACCAAGAGTGTCAATAATAAAGCACTAATTGATATTATAGTTTCTGAAAGAGTCCCTCACAGTAACAGCATATTATCTCCATGCAACCAAAACAGGTCACCAAAACTGACCAATATAAATAAATGTAATGTAATTGAAAATTGAATTTGTGCGGTTAAAGAATGTGTATACAAACAAATAATGCAAACATATGCACAACAAATCTCTATGTGCCAGGGATGTAATGAGTAAAGTATTTAAAAATAATAATAACAAATGAATATATACACATGTACATGAACATACATACTGTATATGGTCTGTGTGTCTTTTGGTATTTGACGTTTGATTTGAATAATCCTTTTTACAATATAACAGAAAATCTGTCTCTATTAAACAAGCAGTGTCAAAAGACAAATATGAATGTTGTTACCATTGTGTAAAAACAATGCAATAAAACAGATATTGAGGAACTTAATGCTTGATGTATTTTGGTTAGGTTTATATTTGTTATACTGCCGTACAGTACATGTGGAAAGAGGATGTATTAAGCCCTTTTGGCAACATGTTGCTTTGACTAACTGCACTTGATGCACATTTTTATTGGGTCTCAGTCCTGCAAGTGTAAAGTAAATGACATTTGGGTATGTGGCATTACAGTCTCTAGTCACAAACAATTTAAGTGTTGACTATGTTGCCTTTTGGGTAATATAGGTGAAAGGTTTGACAAGGAACAGGAGTACATTGCTAAATGGAGTACACTTTTCATGCAACAGGAAAAAGAACACGTGAGGCTTTTTTTTCTTAAGAATTACTTTATGTTCCTTCCTAATATTGCATTAAAAAAGGCTAGCAACAGCAATATAATGAGACAAACTCAACTGATCTGGAGTAAAACAAAACAATAGACAAATCAATGGCGAATAACAGAGGAATCTGTGTCACAGGTAACATGCCATTCTTGAATCTGATGACCTGACTATATATTGTCACTTAATGTGTAAACGCACATCTGCCAGCACCACTGCTTGAGACTGAACATCTACACACTACATGTTCATAAATACAGCTTGACTTGTTATAGTGCTTGATTAATGCCACAGTGGACAAATAAGAAATACAAATGTATAATTAACAATGAAATTACAGGCTCATTATGGCAAAGTTTTTGAACTGGCACGTTTGAAATGACTACTGACAACTGAAAGAAAAACTGACCAACAAAAGTTACTTCCTGGATAGATTGGCACTGAATATAATACCTTACACAAATAAACCATAATGCTAACATACAACTTTGAAAGAGCCGTTTCATATCAATACACATATAAACTGACACTGTCAGCATTACAATCATGTATGTAAAAAGCAGATTTATATTTCATAACGTGTAAATACTGAGAAGTCACAGACTTCCAAGATGTTAACATACCTGGAGTTATAGTTAATAGCAATGATGCATTCAGATAGTAGAAACTGAAGTCACCTCAACAGTCCTGCGTGTTTTCTCTCCATGCTTTAAGACTAAATGTTTATCACACACTTATAAAGTTCAACAACAACAACAAAAAAATCTAGCTCAAGAGTGTCGCACACTTCATTGTAACATAACACACTGAGCTTGAATTCATTCATATTAATTTACTCCCTGCAATAAGGTGACATTAGGGATTTCTACCCTAAGTTGGAGTGGTGCGATTTTACTGGCCTCTATAATAACAAAACCATGTCACAAGTGACATTTTCATTTAGGCTTCATACTTGTACGTACTCTTCTATTTTTCATTGATTGACTGTTAAAACTACACTAAACCAATAACACATACTGACCTTGAATCATACTTTTTAATTAGTTACTCTATGGACCTTTTCTCTCTTCATACACCTATCACACAGTTAAAACACAAATCGAATGTATAGCAGTAAAAACATTACCTCCGTCATGTCAGTTTCCTGCAGTAGCTGTCTCGTGTAAATATCTATCTAATATGGCTGGCTAAAAAAAAAAAAAAAAGCACCACTTTCCCCTGGCCAAACGACTACTGGTCTTTCTTGACCTCTGTCTTAGTCTGTTCCGGCTTGTTGGACTCCTTTTGGTTGGGGCTCAGCAGCTGCATTAGATCCCGCAGGGCCTTCCTGATCTGAACACCAAACTTGTGGGAGTCCTTGAAGGGAGACAAAATAAAACAATAAAGATATACATGTGTCTTATATCTTCTTTCATCAACTTTAACGATAACAGAGACAGAGTAAGACCAAATACTTCTACCGCCTCAGGGCAAAGAAAATGTTTTGCTGTTATTATTTTTTTTTTTTTTTAAGTCAAATTGTGTTTATTTTGGGCAATATTACAACTGCTATATAACAAACAATATAACGAGGTTTGTCCTGAAGTAAAATATGCATTTTAATGATAGATCATTGATAAAGTGAATCCAAACATTGGAATTAACTCATGTTACTGAGCTTGGTCTGTTTTGAGAAAACAAGATCAACTTAAATAGTTAGTTAAATTAACACAATTTAACATAATTTTAACATAAGCTTCATTCTGCTTTCCACACACACACTGCACAGACAGGCTGATGCTTCACCAGAGACTGACTGATCCATCTCTTTATTAGCAGTGTAGATAACAAGCAAACTGCACACAGAAAACACAGAGACACATTCATACGTGTGCATATTTATGGAATTAAATTGCAGCCTTTTGCGGTTATGTAATCACACAGGCTGACAATGCAAATGCGATTTGATTGCAGCACTAGAACTAGGTATTAAAAAAGTATCTACTTCAAACATTCAACATATATACACTCACTGGCTACTTTATTAGGCACACCTGTACAATCTGATGCAATCTAATACGCAGCTCTGCAACGAATTCTACCTTTACATAGGCTACATTTTTGTTGAAACTGTCAGAAAGGTGATAGTAATAATAATAATATATGAATTTTACTATACTATACAAGATCATAATGGGTGGAGTCATGCTGGATTGCAGAGGTATTACGGTCATTTTATGAATTTACTTTGTTAATACTACCTATGCAGCATAAAACTATTACTTTAATTAAACTCACAGTGTCTGAGCAGGAGTGTTTGCACGAGATGTGGAAGTTCATCATGTTCTCTCCCAAAACGCAGTAGGACACCCCATATCCATCATCAGCCACCTGAAACACACAATATTTATACTCAAGGCTACTAGGCTGATGTATGTACTCCTAAATGAGAAACTTAAAGACATATTTCAAAACAGATGTTAAAAAAGCTTGCCTCCATACTTCCATACAGTGTGTCAGAAAAAAAATGTATAACTACAAATGGTACTATCTATAATAACTCAGAGTCTGAATCACTGACCGGACCAAAGCCTCCTCCACAGGAGACGTATTCAGGGTGATTGACTAGGTCAAACAGCTCCACCTGCTGGAGTGGAGTCTGACTGGTGGACAGCCTCCAGGGTTCAGACAGCACCTGAAACACCCACAAGAAGCCACTGCATCACTGTGCTGAAGCCAGTTCTGTATTGGCTCTGCTAAAGACTCAAACACACTGCTGATATGAATCAAGTGGTAAAAGGAATGACAGGAACCTCTTTCAAAAAGGGAGACTCCTCTCCAAGGTATTTGGACACCACGTAGAGGCAAAACAGATGTCTGTCAATTCCAGCTCCAGTCATAGCCATGCGGTATAGAAGCTGGTGCTTTTCTGACGCTGCACGGAACAAACGCCTGCACACATCTGCTTCCTGTTGGAGAAGAAGATGAGCAGCATGAGCAAATGACATAGTATAGATTAAAAATAACCACTGTATGATTAACATCAGCATTTGCAAAGCAGACAAATTTTCATTAGAGAACCAGTAATCATTCCTATTTAAATTACTGTTCTATACCGCACCACAAAAGTACTGTACGATAATCTACACAGTATCTGTGGTCTCACCTCCCCACCCTCCAGAGCTCGGACGAAGGCACTGCTTTCATTGGAACAGGAGCGAACAGTTTCTGTCCTGCCCTCCTTGAACAGACGGGTCATTGAGGCTTCGTATGTCAGACAGAATGTCTTCCTCTCCTGAAACACAAGAAAACAAAACTCTCAGGCAACCTATACCACCAACTCAATGCACAAATGAGCATAGACCGACTTTCTATACAACTCTCACCTGCCAAGTCTGTAAACATTTGCAAATAGTATGATTGATTTGAGGTTAATTGGAGACTCTAAATTGTCTGTAGGTGTAAGTGAGAGTGTGAACAATTTTCTTTGTCTATATGTTGCCCTGCAATGGACTGTCTACGTGTCTAGGGTGTACCCTGACTCTCGCCCAGATGATGGCTGGGATACTGCATTCTGCAGCATATTGGATTAAAAATGAAATGGTTAGTATCCCAGGGATCTGACTTTGAGTTTCACAATTACATATTTATGCAGAATGAACAGTGCAAAAATTGCAGCCCTCTTTAATCACAGCAGCTTTTAATGATTCTGTCACTCTTTTATTTTTTATAGGTGCCAGTGTTGATCAATGAAAGCTCTTAGAGAGACATGCAGACAGGCCCGAGCTCCATTACACAGCGCGAACTGACTGAATTAAAGAAATACAAGGAGAAAAGTCACTTATTCAGGTGCACACAGGATACTTTGTGTTATAATTGGTCTTCAGACGGACTTGATTTAAAAATGAGGGACCGTCACACTCCATGTAATGATTTACCCCATTCATTCATCGGTAGTAGATGGCGAACACTTCATGTATGCATCCAGCAGATTAGTAATCTGGTTTCTCCTCTTCCTTTGGCTTATTTTGGAAGCGTAGTTCACAGATTTTAACTGTTTAGATTATTGGTGTGTATGTGTGTGTGTGTGTGTGTGTGTGTGTGTGTGTGTGTGTGTGTTGGAGTCAGGGGAGGTGACTACGACGAGAGAGAGACATGCAGACAGACCAGCATATTTCAATGCACAAACCGACTGTATTAAAGAAATACCCAATGAAAATGACTTATTTAGACATGTAATGATTTCCTCATTAATCATTGCTCCTCTCAGCTAATAGAGAGATGTCGGTAGCCTTTGTTAAGCACGTGCGCTCTTGTAAAAAGCCAATTAGAAACCTGGTTACACATTTACATGCCAGGGTAACTGGCATTCTCTGGGAGAAATCTACCTAGAGAAACTAGCTTTCTCTAATTTCCTACCCCAATTACAGAAACCAGGTTTCCTGTTTACATGACAGTTAAGAAATCAGCTCACACAAGAAAATTGACTGTAATCTACGTCTACGTAAGCACACTGATGGAGTTAGGTGTAAATGTTTAGAGTCGACACTACATCTTTGCAATCACGTGTTTGTGTACAGAACTGATCTACTTGTTGAGAGGCTCACCCTGTAGTAGGCCAACTGAAGAGCCATCTGAATGAAGGCATCTGGACTGACTCGACACTTCTTGATTTTTCCTTTGCCAAACTCTTGGAAGGAGAAAACGTGGAAGTCAACATTGTCAGCGAGTGCCTGTGCCACTGTCAGAGACTGGGAGATCTGTTCCTCACACTGCAACACACAGTCAAACAGTAAATATCAGTAGGAATAAGATACACACCATTCCCTCCATGAATCACAGTGGTGGCAGCATTATGCTGTGGGGATGCTTCTTTGCAGAAAGTCATGGAAGCATTATGAAGTTAGAGGGTAAAATGAATGCAGCAAAATATATAGAAATCTGTGAGGAAAACCTGATGCATTCTGCATTAGGACCGGTGACTTGGGATAAGCTCTGTTATCAATGACAAAACAGTTACCGCAAACATACAGCCAGAGCTACACAAATAGTTTCAAAAGTTACCCCCCATAACTGACCACTGACTTGACCTTTTAGTTACATGTAGTTATGAGGGTGGTTTTGATTTTGTCATTCTTAATGCATGTATTAAAAGCTAGTACAATGGTTACAGTCTAGGGAGTACCTGTCCTATTTACTTAAACTAAAGAACTAGAAAAATGGATAACTAACATCTGGAGGGATTTCCCAGTTCAGCTTCTGTGGTCGTGGTAGTGATGAATCCACTTCTCCCTTGCAGTGACCCTCTGCAGTGTAACCCAGATGGAAACAGTCAGTGGCCAGGGTGTACTGAAAACACACAACAATTTTAAGTGTAAGCGTCTTTTCTCAGAACTGGACAGTTTGCAACCTGCTATCTTTTCATTGCTTACCTCCCATAAGTGTGCTACCACTGGTGCATCAGCCCACGAGTGCTCTGCATTTATGCCCTTCTTCCCATTCTTGTAGTAGACAACAGAGAAGGACTTGTCGAACCACCTGGACAAGAACAACTCGATGACTAAAATCTTTACAGAGCTGTTCCGGCTACATAAGAGGAAAAACTAGCCACTGACCAAGTTACATGTTCCCAAGGCAGTGTACTGGCTTGGTGTAAAATTACCTGTCGTAACATTTCCCATGCAACAAAGACTTCGCATAGCGATCTAAACTGCCTTCGGGGTCATCTTCCATCATGCCCTGTTCATCATCATCCAAGGTTACGAAGAAGGCAGCTCTCTCGATGCAGTCCAGTGAGCGTTTATTCACACCACTGCTGAAATACTTTGCTCTCGCTTTGGCCCATGGAATTCTGCAAGACAGTTCATAGGAAAATTTTGACATTACCTTCACCTTAATGCAGTGTTGTCTGCATCATGTGACTGAAAACTGACCTGTCTCCAGCAGTCAGGGCTCCAAGTTTGGCCTCTCCTTTGCATGGAGGTGCAGGGTCATCGAGGATCCTCTGAATCTGGAATTCAATCTCCCTGGGGGAAAGGAGTCTGCCTGCCTGGTATACCCTAAGCCGAAAGTAGCGTCCCTTGTGATATACCACTATGTAGTCACTGTCCTGCCAATGTTGCACAGTGTCTTTGGACATAAAAGAAAGGAAAAATAAAGTAAATAATTGTAACTTCATAACTGATTAAACTGAGCACAGAAGAAGCAACATCTCAGGACCAGAATCAGCTGTGTACCTTTATCTAAAATGACAAAGGACACTAATTTGAGAGAGGACAAGCAGTTTGAGAGCAGTTTGTATGTGCAAATAAATACTCCATCACTCAAAAGAGGTGGAAGACTTGGACATAACCTGTCTCCTATTAACCATCCTGCCCTTTCATGTTTGCCCACCAAAATCAGACCTAATTCACTCCTCCCCAGAAAGGCCACTGTTAAAGAATCAACACTCAACACTAATGGTGTTGAAGGGGCTGCGAGAGGTGTGACTATCACATCTACTCAGACTCTGCCCTTCCATTGTTCATTTAATAACCATATTCATGGCAGGTGTAAAGTCAAAACCAACCTGGAGCATTAATATGTGGACTTTAACCAACTTTCCTCAGACCAATGCAGCTACACAAGTAGTAAAACATTTCGACTTAACAGACGTCCTGTTACAACGACTCAAATTCCAGATTTCTTTACCTGGATGAATAAGAATCTTCACAGACAGACAACTCTACTTGTTATACTTTCACCTGTAACGTGAACAGAAAGCTGTCCACTTAACTGCCAGGATCTGTGAACCAACAACATATTAGGTTCCTTCAACAGCTACAGCTGAGGTGCCCTTCAGTTAGGCTCCTCCCCCAACTTGTTTCAGTGAATTCACTCAAATACTAGAAAACACCCTCAGGTGAATTTTTTGCATATATAAATTCTCAGAAAAAAAAGGATCATTGACCTCCCTTCACCACTGTGCAATGGCAGAAGGTAGCAATGACTGAGATATTTCTCAACATCCCTGACACACCCTGTTAAAACTTATCTGCTATCAGAAAGAAAATTATGAATGACTTATCTGGAGAGCCCATGTACAAATCATCTTAAAAAGGCAACAAAGGCGATCATGTTATTATGTTTGCAAACACTTACCAAACTGGTGCACAGTAGCTGAATTCAGATAAAGAGTGACACTTTCTATTTCGCAATAAAACACTTATGCTACCACAATGACTGAGATGACTGTAAACAATGCGGTAACAGCTTACTTAACAAAAATGGCAAGACAATGTAGAAGGCATGCGTGAATAAAGATCAGTGTGGCAGTACTCAAAGCTTACAATCCTGTAAGTCTTACAGGAATGAATGACTTACAGAGCAACCGTGGCTCATTAATATAATTAAAGTAAACATCAATATTTTTCCAGTTGTGTAAAAAATATAAATACTACCTGTTACTGTTCCAGGGATTCGACAAGTGTTAAACATCCGCTCAAACTGATAGGAGCAGCAAGGAACTGCAGATCTCAACAACCACTGAGCAGGATCGAGAAGGATGAACCAGTACAAAAACAGCACAGGAGAGAAAGAGGGGAAACAAACAACATGACAGAGAATAAATAAGTGTTGGGAGGAATCAGAAAAGAAACCGGAGAAGAGAAATAAGATGAGCAAACACATTTTTTGAGTAAAAGACAACAGACATTAGTTAGATATAGATTATTTCCAGTAACACATGTGAAGATGAAACCAGAAAGCATGAGTAGACAGATGAGAGACAACAGGATGGGCTGTATAGCACACATATTCTGTGAAGCACAGACGTCTGCTATAGAAGACTGTACACACACACACACACACTTTCACACAATTTTCAATCCCACGCTTAAAATCCAGAGGGTTCAAACACCTTCAGTATGCCTCATCATCTCTAAAGCAGACACCAGTGTGGGCTTTTTGAAGTTCACTGCTCATGTTCAGACAATAGCATGCATTACATATCAGCATTATGTGAAGCATCATGTTGCCACAGTTTGTGCCAATGTGTGTGTATATGTTCTACTCTTTACCAGTCTCCTCTCCAGGAATGCGTGTGGTGTTGAATAGTCTCTCACACTGAGCTGCACACAGAGGAATGACAGTGCCTGGTATACGACTCTGGGAAATGGAGAGGAGGAGACAAAGGCAAAGGTACAAGGCATGGAGAGAGCAGTGGAAGAAACAGAGTCAAGCAAAAAGAAAAAAAAAATGAGAGGAAAAGAGGGAAGTAAATAAAAGGAAAATCAAGCAGAAGAAGGAAGGAGATACTGTATGAACATGACATCAGAACATGAGGACAACGTCTTCACATTAACATTAAAACAAAATAAAATAACAGATGCACATGCTCTCATCTCATCATAAACAGTGAAGGCATGCAAAAACCGACGGAAGGCTCTTATTCACACATAACACAACTGAAGTCTTCTGTTGCCATAGCAAGGAGACATGAATAATGAATGTCTGTGAGTACATGGAGCAGCTGAGGCTGACTACTGGCTGAACTCACAGGTTTAACTTCTTCCTTGTTGAGTTTGCGACGGTATAGAAAGAATGAGTGAATGCTGTTGCCTGCCCTGGCTGCCTGGATGGGCGTGGGTATCACATACAAGAATTCCTGCACAAAGAACAAACAGAAAAATAAAATAAGTCAATATCTTTCAAATAAGATGATACGACTGGAAGTATAAATATCATATTGGTAATTTGTCATGACATTACTGCAACCATTAAGTCCTAAAACTAGATAAAGCTTTTGGACTTGCATGAAAAACTGATCACATTTTATATTTATGCAGAAATTGAAAATCCTAAAGAGCCACTACGTGTGTAGAGCTGTATGACCACGTTACAGTACAGTATAAACTGATAGCAACAAACACTATCTGATGTGGAACAGATTGAAACACAAGATTGTGTCCTTTATTTGTCTATCCTCATGACATGTATTCATCTACTAGTGTGTCACACAATAAATTCTTGAATATCTCCAAGGCAACATAACAAAATAAATTCAGCAATGAGGCCATATACATATCCAATATGTCAGTCCACAGTGAAGATTACACTGCATTAGAGGAAAAAGAACACATTTTCATACCATGCCATAGTAGTTACTGTTGACCATGATTGGGCCTCGCCCCCGTAGATAGACATATTCCTCCCACCAGTCACTAACCTAAAACATAAATAACAAAAATGTCTTTTTTGCAGTCAACTGGAAGCTAAATCAATGGCATATTCATACAGAGTAAATAATTCAGCCCCACAAAGATATACATTGTTAATGGAATTTTAAATCTCTTTCAGTATGCTAGGCACTGGACATTAAGTGAAGTTAGAAGCTGCCACACGTAGCCAGAACACTGTGATAAACCACTTACATAGTTGGAGGCCCAGAGAGCTTTGAGTTTGAGGTACCACTGCAGGCGGTTACCAAGGCTGCTCTCAAACTCTGTGGCTAGCTTGGTCATGCGCTCATATCGTGTATCATCCATCAGCGGACGCACTGATTCCAAGTACTAAACATGACATGTACACAAATAAAAAAACAATTTAAAATAATAACAATAACAATAGTAATATTAAAAATAACAACTGAGGAAGAAAGGTAGTCACTAGCAATTTTTTAAATCAATTTTAACTACATTGCAGTCACATGAAAAAATGTATTTGAGCAACAGAGGCAACAAATGATGAGTGTGAGAAAAACTCCATCTGTTTTATGCTCAGCAATCAGTGTTTTGTCATTTCCTCTGCTTCATGTGATGTCTCACCCTCTTCACTGTGTCCTTGATGGTGGGTACAGGCAAGTTTGGCAACGAACCCTGGTAGCTGTAGAGCAGAGGCTTTCTGCCAGAAAAGATTCGCACCAGTGCCTGGCATACAGAAACAAGCACATACGCACTCAAATTATTAAAGGTGGAATTGACATTCAAAGAAGAAAAAAATACATCTAAAAATCATCCTCATTAAATGTTTTTCTATGTCCATTTCTTAATTTTAAGATATTTGAAATACTTTCTGAACCATTTGACCTTGCTCACTATAGAAGTTCAGAATAAGTGTTGAAGCACAAGGAAACAATTAGGCTACTGTAAAACACACACCATAACAAACTAAAAAGTACAGCAGTAAGGGACACTACAAGCTGTGGCTAGTTTAAGTAGAAAAAGTGTGGAACTGCACTTACCACCCAGATTTTGGTGGTGGTGGACATCTTGCCGTGCTGCTCGAACATCCAGCGGTGGTAGGAGAGGAGCTGCTTGAGGCACAGGCGCATGGTGAAGATGAGCAAGAGCCATAGCATGGTGCTGAAAAGCACTGCTGACAACACCACCTGGCACTGGGTACTCATTGACTGGCTGGGAATGATGGGAGAAGATGGACAGATGGATAAAGGGGGGAAAAGACAACAAAAGAAAGGGGAAAAAAACAGACAATTATGGAAGATGACCAGTTGTAATTACACTAGACTGTAGATTGTTTACATTAATTGCAACTACTAGCTGTTTGCCACTCAGAATACATTTAAAATGTATTATTAAACTAGTAAATATCAGTAATAAGTCTTGTGTAGTGCCAATATCGCTTCTCTTTAAAGCCAATGCAAAACCTGGTTTATGAGGACAACAGTAGGATGTCAAAAAGTAACACAATTACAAGTTGTGAAGACAGATAAAAGAAAACATAACAAACTTAACAAAGAGGATGTAAAAATAACAATAGGACATATGTAAACATCCTGTTATTTGTTCCTCATGACGTACAACCAGATGAATCACAGAATTTATCATTAACTTTTATTATTTAGAGATGCATTACCTGACAGGCAGGTGTTCCTGTATCTTGGCTATGAGTCCCATGGACGGGTCAGAGCGAGTGTACATAGTAGCTAAGATTGCTATGACGACAAACAGCCAGGAGGAAGGGCTTGCAGGATATACCCCTGTTATCACACTGTTCTGTTGAGTGAGAGAAGAGAGACGGATTTTAATTCCCATTTTTCTTGTCTGTGCGTGCGCACACACACACACACACACACAGATAAATCAGTTATAAGCAGATCAAGGCAATAACTGTCATGTTCAAGCTTATTTTGACTGCCTTAACTGCATTTAGTTCAGTGAAAGACATTAACGTGATTTACACACCAATTACTCGTACATTAATGGTTCATTTAAAAGTTTAGCATCAGGATTTGGTGACACATGTTTACATATCAAACACTACTGTAATTCTCGTTTTGAAAATGCTGATAGTGACAATCAAACAAAGACATCAGAAATGATTCCCCCGCCAGTGCAACCCAGCACATGTCTAGCTTATGCTGATGGTTTTTTGAAACACTGCATTGTGCTTCCTTGTTGGCGATTGGCTCGCTGCTCCCTCCCACCTACGTTCTTCTTCAGTTTCTTCCAACATGCATCTATTAGTATAAAACTAGTTTATCTAAAATCAAAAAGAACTCAGCAGAAATGCTGTGTAATGTTACGCAGCAAAAATGTAAAGTTTTGACAAAGAAACGTTTGGCTTTCTTGTGTTAGTGATCTTCCTCTTTCCTAGAAGAAGAAAGCAGGCAAACGTGTACTGGTGTAGTCTATGGGGCCCACTACTGTGCTAGTGTGTAAGAAAACAAAGGAGAGTGGGGCTCCCATGAGTTTTAACTAATTGATTATTGCAGGCAGCATGCACTCATACAAAGAGGAGCCTGGACGTATCCTCTGTGAGAAGCATGTTTTAGCCTTTAGGATGAACAAACAAAACAGACAACAGGTTTGACAGCCAGAGTGAAGATACCTTTAGTCTGATGATACGCTTCTTCCACGAGCGCATACCAGAGAGGTAAATCTCAGTGAGGGCTTGGTGGGACAGCTGTAGATCAATGCCCTCCGGGGTGACCGTGAACTGGAAGGCCACCGCCTGGTGGGCTTCTGCCATGGTTACTGTGCAAAATGATTAAGAAGGATACAGAGAGAAAAATAAATATTTTCCTTTAACCGACAATTTAGATATTCAGTGAGCAAATATTAAAACATTAACAACCCTCAGGACACTTTGTGAAACTAAAATGGAAATCATGTGCAAATATGTAACACTCTTAAATTACTTACATCTACTAACACAGCTCAGCCACAATGCATAAACAAACCAGTAATGAATTATTGTGATGCGAATTATGATTAAAGATACAGGTTTTGAATGTAATTAACATTCAGTCAAAGTCTGCGTTAATCAGAGTTAACATGAGAGCACACATATGCCAAACTTTATGTAACTGATTAAGTACAAAATGTGTGCGTATATGCCTGGTAAAAACACATCTATCTTATGCACGAGAAATATTAAGATATACTCAAAAGACAAACACTATTTAGGACTTTCCTTCAAATACAAAGTCAGTCAGTTTGATGTGAAAGCATCGAGTATCTGCTGTTGTAACTGTGGGTATTCTTGTTTAAGCCAGTTACTGATTGATTGATTTTCCTCCACAAAGAGGCTATGTATAATACCCTCAGGTCAACACTAAAAATGGCACACACATTTCACACGTTTGCTCGTCATCCCCAGGTCCCACTGAGGCTCTGCTCTGCAGGTCAGATCTGCCAGTGCCAAGCGCTAACAGAATAATTCTCTAACCATTTTAATTGAGTACCAACACAGAACACAGCTGCTCAGTTCAGCAATGACCACGTGCACACTTCATTAAATGCACGTCTCACCACATTTTATTAACAATATCCTCTGACTGGACTACAGTGTTTTTATAGCTTAATCTGGCAGTGACACTATTTTCAGCACGTCTGCAACTTTGATTCCCCATTTCACTTAAAGCTCACGTCTTTATAGCTGTTATTTAAAAAAATACCAGACAAAGACTCAGCTTAACACATTTTGATTAGGCTACAGATACTGCATAATTTAACACAGTAGTTAATAAGGTGGATGAGTTATGAATAGCAGCGTCTGACCACAAAAGTAAATATACAGGTTTAAAAAAAAAAACTACTATACAATTATGCTTGTCAATCTTTAGATATATGCCAAACAGAAAAGGATCAACAGTAAAGGATGGTTTCAGAGCAGGAAGAGCAGGAAGACAGTATCACTGTGAGTCAACTAGGTGAAAGGTTAACGCCTCTGAGGCTTCTAGATCACTACAGAGTACAAGCAAAACATAGGGACCGTGGAAGAACATAAGAACACCTGATGCATGACACTTTCAGGCTTGACACCAGGAATGGAGGCTACTGCTCCAACTATGAAGTTATATGTGCTATATATATGTGCTATAACTTATAAGACAGCTCAGTGTCAGCGCAGTTAAAAGTTAAACGCGCACAAAAGCTGCTTTATTGGTTTTATGATATTCTGCCCTCTAGTGAAACCAGTTCCTGTAAAGAAAAACTCACTTGCGCACATTCTCGGTGTTTCAGTTTACTTTGCCTTATCTTAACAAACCTTCTTCTGCCACAAGGAATGAGGAAATAATTGACAATATGATAAATAATCACAATGTAATCCACTGCAGTTCACTGACATCCAGTAAGACAGTCATCATTTGAGCAAAACCATATTCTGGCTTCTCCTTTTGAGGTCAAGTGACTATGGTTGCACCATCGGGTTTTTTTCCAGTTAAAATGAGGCTACTGATTTTCATTTCCTTACCTTGAGTAGATAAGGTTTAATCTTGTCAATAGCTTGTATTCTCAGGGCTCAGTCAGTCTGGAGTCAGCCTCCAGCTCACGCCAGATACTACGCTTAATCAGATGCGTGATCACAATGTTATCACTAAATGTCTTCACTGATCACACAAACTGCAGTTTCAGTCGATTAAAAAATCTATTTACAACATCTAGGGCTCCTTGTTAACACAATAGTCACACATCTCTTATAAAGGACACACCTTGTGCTTAAAACACACACCATTACCTCAGGTGAACTAACAGGGGTCTGGTCAACCCTCATCTGTAGAGATCTGGACACTCATACTAAACACAGGATACTGAACTGGAACTGGACACCAAACATTAGAAACCTCAACGACCTCTGTGCTTTAAGATCCGCCTCTTCCTAGTTCACTGAAATCCTCTGTAGATTTGATGTTAACATTTCCTCCCATCCACTGCTTCTTGTCAGTGTTTCAGTGTGCAGCCATCTGCATGTTTCACTGTTGAACCAACTGAAAACTTCTGCCCGGAAGTAGCCAAAGTACTGTTTCCCTGTGCTGCCGACTACTCAAAAACAAGTAATAGCTGAAAGATGACCTTTCAGCCAAACCAAAAATGTGAGGAAAAACCGAAACCAACTTTGAGAAATATATCACAACTTAGCAAATATCAATTATCCTAGTGAAATATAACTCAGTAACGATAAAAACATCATACTGGGTCATGACTAATTTGATCCAGTTGTAACTTAAAGTTAGCATTGACGTTAATGTTAATTATCTTTAACCATAGCGTTAACTACCCATTGGATCACCAGCCTCGTATAATTAGTATGTCCTAAAAGCACGCACTAATGCTAGGTTTTAACACTTGCGCTATAATTATGAAAAGCCAATGAATGGACTTTAACGCTAGCATTTAGCGTTAGCTGACATTTTGACCACAGCCGGTGGGTTTGAAATGTAAGGCTAGCTGCTAGAGCCTGCTAGCCGAGCGCCCTGCCCATAGTTAGCCAAACGGCTGCTGATAACCACTGTTAACATCACAGAAGATGCCGCCGTTTGTAACTTCTTTGCAACGCGCTACAACACTCTCGGAACCGATTTAACATACCTGTTGTAGTTCACAGGACGCGAAATTTCGAGAATCCGGAGAAGCAGGAACCGACTGCTAACTTCTAACGTCGAAGTAACCTGCTGCTGTGGAGTCGGCCCGCTTCTCCGCTGAAGCTCTCTGTGCTACAGAGATGCTCGTCTGGATGGAGCCGACGCTGCCTTCGCTGACCGTCGGAAACATCCGCTTCTCTGCTCATTGTGCTGCTGTTTGGGACAAATCCAAAACTTTACTCAAATAAACGTGGTATTAAAAGAGTGGAGAATCCGGAATGGCCCAGTTTGTTATTGGGTTATATCTTCTGATGTATTAATGTGCACACATTCCTGCTGCGATCCGTATACTCCATAATAGCATGTCATAATGTAGTAATGGGGCTCTACATTTGTAGTAGTATTATAGTAACTAATATCTAAAGCTGCCAACAAAATAAAGCTGAGTAAAACTATAATATTTCATTAACATGTATACTATTCACCATTCATGTTTTTCCTAAACTTTTTCCTTTTTTGGTTTTCTATGTATAATCCAGTGTTTTAACATGTGGTTATCATATATCTATACATTATCAAATAGGCTACGTGTTTTTTCTTACTGAGGTATTAAGGTTTTGTTGTTATATTTTATATCTGATAGTGAGATAAGACAAAAACTGTTGCGCAGAGCAACTATTCTTACACATTTCCAGTATTAACCAAAATGCGCTTTCTACCACATACTCTAGTCATCCTCAGCAATTATGGTGGCATCTCTTTTGGTGTGTGGGATAAGGTTGTACTCCATCCACTGAGGAAAAGCATGATATGCAATAAAAAGCTTTAATAACTCAATTTTTCAAGCTATAAACTAAATCATGAGATTTCTTTCACACTATCATATTATCTGATGCTACATAAAATAATGTTAATAATGTTTTCTGGAAACAGCCATTTGAAACACCATTCAAACGCAGAAACTAAATAGACACACACATGAATTTAGGGTTTATTATTGTAACCATAACAATAAGGTGGATCTCTCTTTATTTTGACCATCAATTCAAACATAATTGTTCTTTTTATCACAGGCAATAGTTATAATAGTGCACTTTTTATATTTAAATTATGATACAGACATTTCTTTTTTAAACACCTTATTCTACTGACCCATATGTACGGAGAATAGTTTACAATCTTAGCCAGAGTTGGGTCAATGAAAGTGAAGGTGACGTGTTGATGAGAAAGATGAAACTAACGACAGTGAGCAATCATAACGTGTGTACAGACTGTGAAGCAAACAACTTCTCTTGTGATGCCTACACAACAGGTGAGGAGGCAAACACACAGGTCAAAGGGACGAGGCATAAAAGCAAGAGATGAAGCGAATTAGCAAGCATTCGATGTGAGTGAGAAATGATGTGCCTGTTGGGGTTTGCTTATGTTTATTACTCTTGGGCCAGTTGATCTCATGTAATCAGCTCAAAATCTACAGTTTTCAACCTGCTCTCAGATGTCATCCTGTTGTCTCACACGTTCCAGCTACCATAGATAAGCGTGATAAAAATGCACCGTGAGACGCCAACAAAGGTAATCGGAGAAATATATGAGAGCAACTTTTCAGTACTGCTATCAGACTTATGGTTAGAAACGTTAAAAAGAGGTAATGACAGATGAAATAGAGTTTCTTGAATTAGCTGTTGATATATTTTTGATGGCATTAAATCTATACGTACTTTGTAAACGGATACATGACACACACAACCACGTGATCAAGTAAATACATAAATAAATATGAATAATAAATAAATATATGGATAAATAAGACAAATATAAAAGCAGAGAATAACATTAAAATGAAACCAGAATAGTAGCAGTATGTACTTCTCTGAAAACATTCTGCACTTTTGTTGCATATTGTGCCGTATGGAAGACTGGTGATGAACATCGACTAGTCTGACAGAGTACTGGAGTAACACATGACTGTCCGAGCTGCTACGTCTGCTTGCAGAATGGCGCGACTCTCTGTGATGCATGTTGGTGCAGTGATGGACTACTTGGCTTGTAGGTGAACACTGAAGTGAGGAGCGTGGGGTTAGGAGATTCTCTACTTGCTTCCCATTTTAAAGTCCTGTTCGAGGGACAAGGAATTGACATCACAAGCCTTTAAAGTCCGGCATTATGAAAATGTCCACTGATGAATTTCGTTTTTTTTTTTTTCTTTGTTTGTCTTAGTTTGTTCTGAGTCAGTATGTGAATACTATAGCAATAGGAGACAAGCTCGACGAGAAAGGTGGCTTTCGTTTGATCCACAGGTCCACAGGCCAAGAATGCTCTTCTCATTCAATCTGGGCACAAACAGCTGTGATGAGGTTCATGGAACTATTCACGCATAGTGTTTTTTTCATATAGCAATGTTTATATTTCTGTTTAAATCAAAAATACTTTTCTTCAGAGCAACAGGGGCCCAATGCAAAAAATCATGGATGCATTGTTTTAAAATGCCTCTGAGTAAAAAGAAAATACAAAAGAATCAAAACATTTAACAAAAGCAAACCGGTCAGCTTCCACTTTTCAACACTGAGTGTCTTCAATTATTGTCTTTACTGCGATCACTGTGCTACTGACATCTTCCAAAGAAATATGCAAACATAAATACAAATTAAATAAAAAAATATCTCTTCACATTCACTTATTTAGCTTACTTGGTTCGTTTTCTTTATCTCGGGAGAAGACACTGCTGGAACTCCAGGATGTTCTTTCTCCTGAGAAAATCATGATCTTTTCTTCAGCTCATCACCACTCACTGGTGTGGTAGCGGGTTGCTAACGCTGTAGGGTTCAACTGCTGAGATATATTTATATTTCATTTGGTACGGATTGCATGTTGCTTGATAGTGATATGAGCACACTTGTTAATCTTCTCAAGTGATCTTGAGAACCATTATGAGACTTGTTTCTTTTTGGTGTCAGATACTGTATAACAATGGTATGACAGACTAGCCTAGCTGACCATGTCAGCATCCTTTAGCAGGCTCATTTGCTAACTGGCATGCACGTTAGCACAAATTTCCTACTTTGATCTGTGAAGCTGTGTTTATGATGGATACCAAACTGCTCATTCACATATTATTTTTTCATTAAAGGGTAGTTCCTTAACACTTCTTTCTCATGGGGATTCAGGTGATCCAAAATCCAAAAAAATCAAGGTCGAGTTGGAAAAAAACATGAAGGGTAAAAGGTTTAATCCTTGCTGTGGTTAATCACCTTCTATAACTTAAATCAAGAAGAATGGGAGTAGCTCGTGGCTTGCAGGGGTTGTTGGAAATTAAGTTCTACTGTCTTCTTTCTGGTGTGGTTCAGGCATCCTGCTGCACGATGTCACTTTCTATCCTACGGTTGGGATTGGGTTCCATTGGACGACAGCAGTCGGGTTCTCTCTTTTGCTGAGCCTCTGCGCTGCAGGACTCCCCCGCTGCCTCCTATGCCTCCACCATCTGCTCGGTCGCCCCAATCACACCTGTCGCCCCCACCCTCAGAGCGCCTGGAGTTTTGGCGGGTGGGGGTCCCATGGGGACGGCCATTCTTCTCATCTGGGAAGGGATCAGGAGAAGAGGACAGGAAAGTCACTCTTACGGTATGCATCCTACGGTAACTCTTGGCCACAGACAGAAATGAATGAAACGCAGATGTGATGAAAATGTGAGCAACAAGTCTAAAAATTAGCAATATCCCTTTTATTTCTGTTCAAAATGCCCCAGTCAGTGTAGTTAACTGGAGCCTATGATCTTTCAAGGGCATTCTTTGTCAGAAAAAAAACAAAAAAGACATTACACAACAGCAGTGTTGTTAATGCTGGTCCCACACTATCACTGCTTTAAAAAAACTTTGGACAAAAAACTAAAGTATGTAAATCTTGAAGAGAGTAACATGTTCTTCTGTAAATACTGAAAGAAGCTTCTAGCACAGGTAAAGAATAACCAGGCATGTGGTTTAGAAAGAAGTTATATATTTTCTGCAAATAAGCAAAAAATACACACATATAAATATAGGTCTCAATTTTAAATAAAATTGACCCTGTATGACCTGTATGTATAAGCAATCTCACCAGATAGGGCTTGCACCATGGGTTGATCATGGGAGCTGAGAAGCTGGGTTTGAATTGTTTCCACTACTCGTCTGAACCTGCGGCTCGGACCTAGAGATGCACCCAGACACGAACAATGAAATTATGTGAAGTCATTCAAAAAAATATATATATTTGTGTCAATTAGTCTAGAGATGTAACGGTAAAGCAAGCACTTGTGAAAAACTATGTCAAAAATAGTATCGGTGATTTGTTTAAATATCCACTCCATTTGCCTGATATGAGGGTGAACGTCACGCTGTAGATGCCTGTCTCCCTCCTGCTCTCCCTTTCGGTCCTCTCCCTGTCCCGCTCTCTCTCGCCCTCGGAGAAGGCAATGTCCACCTGGAACTTGACGGGCTTCTGGAAGACAGAGGGGCCGCCGGAGGACTTGTACTCGGCCCGGAAGCTGGTCTGAGAGAGGACGCTGTGACTGAGGGATGGAATCTGTGTGGTAGGGAGACAGAGAAGAAGCAGAGAGACCGACAGACTTACGAGGCAGGAGAGGTTCGGGGGCAAACGTGAGTTTAAGGAGACAAAGGGTGAGGGTGAGGAAAAGAGAGAAAGAGTGAGCCATTTGTGAAAGAAAAGTGATCTATAAACATGCAAAGAGTGAGCAAAATTGAAAAAAAGAGAAGACTGAAACAATGAAAGAAATGAAGAGCATACAGTATGAAAGTTCATGAGATTCGCAGACCTTTGTCGAGTGAGAGCCATGCTTTCTACAGACCAGCTTTGACAGTGACAGGCGTGAAAGACAGACCACACCAGATACTTACAGACAGGAAGGCGTGGACAATGTCGGCTTTGACAGAACTCAGAGGTTTGTCTCTGATAACCACAAAGATCTGCTCCTCTTTTTCCAAGCCGATGAAGTTCCCAAACCATGACTTCTTAGCCAGCCTGGTAGCCAGATGAAAAATACAGTAAGAACAAATGCACAGAGCCATAGAAAATATTTAAAAGTACATGGAACAAGAGACATCTTAGGTGGGGGTGTAATGATCTTCCAAATCCTTGGGTTATTGAGACCTCGATTTTTGAGCCAGTTTGGTTCATACCTTGGTTTGTTTTGCCTTTTTTGAAAACACAGAGGAGCTACACTCTGTACTGTCCCTAAATGCCTCACAATACATATGACCTACGTTCTGTACCCTCCCTGAATGCAGCATCAGTAAAGCCCACACACAAGGTCAAGTGATAGGTCTTCTTCCAGGAAATAGCACATTTCCAGGATATTGTATTAAACTTGCCACAACGTGAGGGTTGAGAGAGTTGATGGTGCACGTTTGCTCTTTCTGCCTTGGTTTCAGAACTGTTACAACCCTAATCTCAGCCATCATTTGTCTTATGGATTGTGACTTACTCAGGGCTGGATTCTGGTGTTAGACTGGACATGTCTTCTGATGTAGGAACTGAAAAAGACAAATTGGTGGGAATAAATTATAATAATATATAATCTATTGTCATTATACTGTAGAAGTCTGGAACTGATGAAACCTTTTGAAACTAATGGCCAACTATAGACTAATTGTATCATTCCTGTGCAGATATTGATGCTTCTGTAAAAACACAATGCCCCCAACTTATTAGGGCAGAGATACAGAACGCACCTTGTAGTTTGCGACGATGGAAACGAGGTGATCCCAGCAGGTTGTTCTTGAAAGAATTGAGGCGAGTCCTCCAGTGGGCAGAGCTACTGGCCGCCATGCCGCTTCCGCCTCCTGGGCTAGAGGGCGGTGTCAGCGACAGCGAGCCCACCCCTCCTCCTCCCTCCGCCCGTGACGAAGACGAGGATGAGGAAGAGGAGGGCGGGGTGGAGGAAGGGTGGTGAGGGTTGTGAACAGGGGTGCCCAAGGGTGTGGGCAACGGAGAGCCCTGGGGAGTTACCTGTGGCACAGAGTGGGCAGAGTTTGGGTAGAAGCTCTTAGTCACTGACTTTAGGACAGAGGACGAAGGGAAGAAGAAACGGGGAATGGGTGACAGGAGTGGAGAAGGGGAGGGTGAGCGGGAGGATGGGTTGTGCAGAGGCAGGGATTTGATGGGCTGCAGATGGGGTCGGTCAGCAGGTCCCTTGGTGGGCAGGGTCTGGGTCTTTGGGTTGGGGGCAGCTTTGAGCTTGTCATGAGCCCGTGCTGAGCGAGGAGTGGTGGCGATTCCCTGTTTGGGCTCCTTTGTGAGGGGGGTAGCAGTGGCAGAGGTGACATCTGATTGGCTGAAAGTGAAGACGGGGCTTTGATAGGACTGGGGAGTGGGTTTGTGGGGTGGGAGAGATGGAAAACAAGAAAGAGAGGGGATGGAACATGGAGAAAGAATGGAAATGAATACCATGCTTCATGACAAAAGAGTGCAACTTGTGAGTGGTGAAACTGTCAAATGTAAATGTACCAGTGTTGACTGTAAACGTTTCCACTCAATCCTTTGTATGTGTCATTTATTTCTTATGTGAGTGAAGGTTGAGTGACAGTTTTGGTGGTGACAGGGTTAAGAATGCATCGACAGAAGATCATGGCAGTGAAAGACTACAATTACGTGCTGGTAAGGTTTCCTCATTTTACCATATGGGCCATTTTAATTTTTAATACAATTATAATCCCATACAACACAAAATACTCTAGTTTAAATGTTATACTGTCTGTTAATTTTACTAAACAGAAAAATCTGGCCATGCATGGTGAAGAATAGAAGTGACATGAAAACAGAAAAAAGGGCCACGCAAACCTGTTGGGTGAGATATTTCATCTGAGGAACTGGCTTTGTGAGGATGTTGATAAAAGGATTTTTTAGGGGACTGTGAAGTGTGGCTAGAATATTTTCAAGCAGTTTAATGCAAAAAACACATGTTCAATATAAACAGTTAGTTGTAAAGTAAAGCATTCAGAATTACAGTCCATGTGAAAAGTTAAATGTTGAAAATGTAAAGTTTAATGTTTCTTGTGATTAAAAATTAAAGCAATTTTAAAAATATATAT
>OMLM01020705.1:46197-62997 GCA_900302695.1 Helostoma temminkii | reverse complement strand
CATTGGTAAAATTCAACCTTTATTTTCAAGTTACATAATATAAGTCATAAGAAATACTACGATCTATTGTTAGTAGATAGAGATAATAAGCAATGATACTGAATTAATTCCCACTCCTAACTTAATATGAGTGATATTTTTTTAAATTCCAAACTGCAATTAGTTTACAGTTCTGTTGCCAACTAGCGTCTAGATTTGAACTCTCTTTGACACTGTGAAAATGTGAACTGCTGCTTGAAAAATGCTGCAGCACAAGGTTTAAACTGGAGAACTACCACATGAAGAACATAATAAATGAACTCATAGTAAATATAAATTATTCTGTTATTTGTAAAGCACGCTTGATACAGGTCATCGAAGTAGCAACAGCGCGTAGAAATTGTTAAAAGCTGGCCAACAGGCCCTTACCCTGGGACTGCTGAGAGGGCTGGAGGAGAGACCCGTGGAGGCTCCACTGACTGAACGTGACCTGACAAAGACACCAAAGATTAGAACACAATCAAAACAGACAAGAGAGTAACCACCAGGGAACTGTGTGTGGCTGGATGCATTGTGCAATGCAATACAACTTTGTGCACTATATATATGTGTGTGTGTGTTTGTGTAAGCATAACATACTGTACCTCTGGCTGTGTGCAGCTGTGTCCAAGGCCCTGCGAGGAGGTGTAGGAGACCCCTGTTCTGTAACACTCAGCACCTCCAGGCTTTTCCTTTCTGGGCGGCAGCGGCCGTGGCGAGTCAGCATAGGAGAGTCGACGCGCTTTCGAGGAGGATCTGCTGAGGAACGCCGTAAAGTAATAACAGATTTACCAGCATCACTTTCAGCAGTTCAAAGCTTGCATGTACAGCAGCATTTTTAACATTACACGATGCACTGTGTAGCTGACATAAAGAAAAAAGGCCACCTTAAAAAAAGTGGTTTGTTTCTGTCCCATGGCATTGGTGTTGTTAGTGTGTCTCAAAATAAAAACACGAAGAGCCATGTTAATAGGAGATATTGTTAAATCTTCAACATCCCACTCCTGTTGCCACTGCTGTGAACCTGCATTTATTTTCTATACTGCAGTTCTAAAAAGTATCTTCATGCTCAAAGTGATGTCTCCACACGCCTTTCACTCGCTGCGCCATCTGTGACTGTGATAAACTTAGCTTCATTTTCACTGGCAGAATGACTGCCCTCTCCCAGTTTTGTAGAGAGAAACGCTGCAGATGTCCTGTGAAGTCTGGTTTGAACAACGTACAAAACAAAGACTCGTTGGCAAATGAACCCAACACATATTTACATTTTAAAAAATCTGTTATTTAATATTATATTATTTTCCAAGACAAAACCACAGATGCTTTTAGTAAATAACACTATTTTGTAATCTTAAATGATCTCAAATTCATTGGCAGAGGTAATGAGTACCTGTGTATGGCATCAGATTCACAGACTGCCTCTCAGAAACTAAGCCTGAGAAATGCAGCTCCCTCTCTTGAGTGGATCCTTCCTGCCCCCTAATGACTGACCTACATCATTGCGCGGAGGCAGGTCCTCATCCTCGTAGCTGGGGTAGCGCTCTTTCCTGTCCAGCAGTAGGTAATAGATCATCTTCTCCTGGTTTTCTCTGACACAAAGAAAGACAGCAAGAGACCCATTTGATGAGATGTTAAAATTTAAAAATAAAGTTGTAGAAAAGAGCAATATGTGGCTGGAGATGGTAACACTGCTAAAAATCCTGTGATTTTTGTTTTGCTTTAAAGTTGACAAGGACTACCAGACTGCGCCATTACTTTGATTTTTGTGAAGCTGCATAGATATTTTTGGGCAGGACTTGAAAGCCCATTGTCACCGGCTTTATTCTCTGGAGGATGGAGTCTCTGAATTTGGACACATATTCAGTCTGTCCACCATCTTGAATGCTTTAACACTGCAGCTAGTTAGTGAACTTTCACTGAGAACAGTACAGAACAGTGTTTCATTTGGCATAATGAAGATGGTTCTTGTGTGTTTTCAGATAGCACTCAAAATGTTGTCCACAATACACAGGGGTCAATAAAATCAGATTCACTGTTTCACTGTATGTATGTACATAAAGTGTCAAAGTAGTGGACAAAATATTACATGTACCAATGTATTAATATAGTTGCTAGATATTCACTGTCCAATCAGGTCCCAAGAATCACAGAGTTAAAAAACGCTTACTCTTCACATTGCAAGTCACGCGTGAGTTTGACTCGGTCTCTGAAACAACCCAGCGAATGCATGCTGTCCAACACATCTGGGTCCAGCTCAGTCAGGGACAAGATTCGCCGCACACACACTCGCCTAGGAGGAGGCTGCTCTGGACACGGCTCATTACGACCACCCCTTGGAGCCACACACATGCATGACACAGACATGATGTGTGCGATTGAATATAACATAATATCACTGAAATTAGTGTTTTATAGCTAAGTATGTAAAATTAAACTTATACTCACTGATACCAGGGATGTTTCTGGATGGCCTCTAGCTGTAAAGGGTGACAGGGCAAATGGGGCCATTAGTTTCTACAGTCTGTTACCAGCCAGATGGCCACAGTGCTCTGCTGTGTAAACAGTTTATACCGGACCATTTTTTATATGCACAAAAGACACCTCATCTGTTCAGAATATTGCATTTTACAAATCTTTGCTATGTAACATATCACATAATTATACATCAATAATTGTGCTGGAGAAATGTTTGAGAAACACCAGTAAATTTGAAGGTGGTAGTCAATGCATCTCATTAATAGGCTAATTTCTGACTGTACTGTAAAACAGCAAGCGTTATAAACATCTGAATGCACCTTAAATACACTGATGAACCAATCACCCAGAGTAAATACAACACTAAGCCATGTCAACAATGATAATTAACATGCTAGAGTGCACATTCAACTACAAAGAAATGCAGAAGACTTGAAAATGAATCAACACTAAAAATGTTTAATATTGGTGACAGGAGTCCAATGAAGCTGCTCACTTCAATCCCTATATATTAAAAATACAATTCATGTAAATAATGTATCACGTGTAAAGTATTTCTGAATATAGTCTGCATATGAGATTTGTAAATTAAATAAATTTGATGTGTTTAGGCCCAGTTCAAACCTCTGTATATGAGTATTATCGTACCGTGAGCCTCTTTTCAGGGTTGACCTCGATCATGCCCTTGAGCAGAGACTGGCAGTCCGGGGGGATGAAGTGAGGCATGTGGAACACCCCGCTTTTCACCTTCTCCAGGAGCTGGCGCAAATTATCATGGTCAAAAGGCAGGGCACCCTGTGAAAAGAAGTAAACAAAGGAGATGAAATACAAACTATTCTATTAAAATAACCTTGACAAATGGGAAAAATAAGCAAGAACTACAAAGACATTAGAGGACATTTACAAAGGGACCACACTACAGCATATTAAGAGTACAGAAGTAAAAGCCTTACCACCAGCAGAGCAAATAGTATGACCCCACAGCTCCACACATCTGCTCTCCGCCCATCATATTTTTCACCCTGCGAATCATCGTGAATTAATTTACCACTGACAATCCAATAATAATCCAATTTCAATTAATTAAATTCAGCGAGATACTTTCAGTCGACGGAAGGCTGATCCAAATTCATATCTTTTAAAATAAATCTGTCAAGAGACAAACTGTAATCGATTTTAATCCAGCACTTAGTCAATCTCAGTCTAAACCAAGTTGAAACCATCTTATTTGATAGAACTGATAATCTTCTTGTATGCTGAGAGCACTAACTAACAATAACTCTTCTTTAAAACACAAATGAAAGAGTCCATATTTCATTATGTTACTTATATTTTTAATGATTTTTGAAAAAGTTTTGTTAAGTTTTGCAGCTTTGAAATGAGTATATTCCTGTTTATAACACTCTGCAAGAGAAGAACTCTTACCCGTATAACTTCAGGGCAAGCATAATGTGGTGATCTGAAATGCAAGAGAAAGGTGTTACAAGCAACGGTGATAATAGTAAAACTAAAGCACTAAAATGCTAAATATGACCTTTTTTACGCATGCACACATTGTATATGAACGCACACATGCTAAGTGGATACTCACCCACAGCTGGTCTCTAGCAGACTGTCTCCCACCTGTAGGGAGGCCATGCCAAAGTCAGCAATACGGATGTTGTTCTTTTCATCCAGGAGCAAGTTCTCAGGCTTCAGGTCTCTGTGGCTGCAAAAACACAACAGACGCTATTGGTCTCAGCTTAACTAGGATTACACGGGTTTGAAAATTGGATTTAACAGATTGGAATGACAAGTTATTTGATCTTTTATTATATACTTTCACAAAAAGTCCAGCAACCATTACCCTACATGTGACCCAGAATGCAATTTATGCAAACACGAACCAGATGGAATGACTGTGGCAGAAATCCAAAGCAGAGATGATCTGCCTGAAGAACTTCCTGGCCTCTTTTGGAGTCAGCCGGCCCTTCTTCACCAGGTAGTCGAACAGCTCTCCTCCCGACACATGCTCCAACACCAGATACCTATCCACAATCAGGGAAAATAGTGCAATTAGGAATAAATGAAGGAAAACAATAAGTTTAACTTAAGATATTGTTAAAACTTTTGATGTCCAATGCCATCAATTTATGTTGTTGAATCCTAGCACAGCAAAGTATGTTATCGTAATTTATGTACTCTTTCAGCCAATCTGTGTATTACAACAGCATTTAACTGAGGATAGATCAAAGCATTTGAAAAATAATTGTAGGCTGTAAAAAGTAAAGAAAAGTGAAAATTAGAGTGGCGAGAGAAGATTAATATAGCTCTTAGATTAAAATTGCCCTAAAAGTTCAGAATTGAGCTAGAAATGCAGCGTGCAGACAGCACTGAGCCCACCTGTGAGGCTCTGCTGAACGTACAGGGAACTCACAGATATTTGTTATTCTCATAAACATCATGCAGCTTCAACACATGCGGATGCTCAATCAGTTTCAGAATGGCAATCTCCCTCTCAACCTGGTTAGAGACAAGAGACAGATGTAGCGAAAAAGAGACGGACAGAGTTGAAGATCCAAAGCAGAGCTTGAAGCCAATACACACCATTTTGAAGTTAATTAATGAGCTAGTTACAGAGAATAGGAAGCAGTATGTGTACAGCCTAACACGTCTTGCTATATACAAAATTAGCATCACTATTGTCACTGTGAGAAACAACCTCACTAGCGTCATACCGTACCTTCATCAGAACTGACTCAGACAGCTTCTCTCTGTTGACTATTTTGATGGCTACCTTCTGACCCGTAATACAATGGACTCCCAGCTTGACCAGTCCTGAAAGACAGAATAAGAGAGGCAAAGAGATAAAGAAGAATTATCTACTATATCTATATTTAATGTTTCACAAACTAGTGGCTTTTTCAGTTAAGTTTTATAATTTCAAACAGTTTGGTGGACTCACCTGTCTGTCCCTTCCCCAGTGTTTTCTCCAGTCGATAGGGCCCAACATATTGAGCGGACTGACTTAGAGACAGTTCCTTACTCATACTGCACTGACTGAAGGCTAATACACTATTACTACTGCACTGTGATTATTGCAATTACTGTGATATAGTACAGCTTATTGTGGGATACAAGATGGTGCTCAGCTTATTCCAGTGGTAACACTGCTACTTTGAATTTATTAGGTAAACATGTAAAAACGCAAACCGGTGCTGAATTACATCTGGGTGATAAATGAGAATTCCTCATCTAAAACTGGTTAATAAACGCTGCTAAATATGTTTTGCCTTTTGTACTGAAGCACAGTAAACATGTATAATGTTAATATTTAACAAAAAAGCTTACTAGCGTTAGCTTAAAGCACAGAAACTGTGATGACAATAAGTTACTAGGCTGTTTATGCGCTAAATACCGACCACTACTGTAAATATGAACATGACAAGGTAGGCAAAATAATGGGATTTCCTTATGTACATTACCTTATTTGTCTAACTTGCACAATGTTACATTTATGGTGTTAATGTTAACTATATATGACGTTTAATAAGAAAATTATCGCAGAGTAACGTTAACGTTGTAGCCATTAAACAAGCTGGTTTTCACGCCTGCAGTAGATATTTATGTCGTTTACTGGTTGAGACAACCGATAAAACGTCAAATACGTCAAGTGGATGTTAGCACTGAAAATTAAATGAATTTATTCTCTCTGTCAGGCCTATTTTACAGGTGCAACAACATGCTATTTTAGCCCCGCCGCCGCTCTCCCACACAGCAGCGAGGCTAGCTTTAGCTTCAACGCCTTCACCAACGGCCGTCTCACCCGCGCCGCCTGTCAAAAAAACCGACACCTCCTGAAGTTTGTTGGCGTCGCCAAACGGTAAGACTCATCAGACGACCGCACCATTCCCACAATATTTCGAGATGAAATGCGCATTCCTCGCAAAACAAGCATCCTTAGCGTAGCTCAGTCCTCCCCCTCCCTGTCCCTCTCCCCGTCTCTGCCTCTCTACACATCCCCACAAGTAGCGGATCACAGCATCTTCTCCCCTCTCCTTTGGCGTGTCCTCCTCCCTCACCGGCCGATACACAGGTGAAAAAACACAGATACCCGCAGATCAACCCGCACTATTATCGACCGCGTTGTTCCCCTCCTCACTTCTGATTATAGTCCACGCAGAGTAAAGGCCCCTTGTATCATACTCCCTTCGGTTTTCTTGCCGTAAATCGATATTTTCTCTCTCCTCTTCCTTCCTTCGCCTCACTCGCATCAGCATCCGGGTCCCACTCCCTCTCCATCCTCTCTCCTCCCGTCCCCCGCCCTCCTCCTCCCCCTGCTCCCGGTCATCTTCCTTAAAATACGCTCGTCTCTGCATTCACCTCGGCACCGGCCACACCGTGCTACGGACACCTCCCTCTCTGTTGCCGTGGAAGACTTCAGTAAACATCGCCAGGGGCAGCGGACCGGACGCTGCTTGTTAGGCGACGCTGGAGTGTACTGGTGCGGGTCTGGCCTCTCAGAAAGACCGGTGTCCCACTGGTGGTATCTTCTTGTCAGTTTGCAGTGAGGTATTAAATCTGAGGTGTAGCACAACTTTGATGTGAACCTCAGATCATTTAATCACACGCAGTCATGGAAGAAGCAGTGTGACCTTTTACTGAAGTTGCAATGACACAGGAGTAACTTGTGTATTCTAGTACTCTAAATACTATTACTTATTTTACTGACTAGTTACTTATCAGATTATCAGACTCACAAACTATATAATGAACTTAATGAATGTGATGTGTTGTTATAGATTAAACTACCGAGCCAGAAGACTAATGTAATTATTGTAATTAGTTCCAGCTAAAATATTGCCTAAAGCATTTATAAAATACCACAGTTTATAAATATAACACTGTAAATGGCCATTGTGCTTAATGTGTAGCTTTATTTTTTTACTTTAAGTATGCATTTTGTAGATAATGGGCTACCTCTGTACTTTTAGTTGATGAGCATTTGACCAGTATTACTAAAATGTAACTACTTATGATAAGTATTACAATATCAAATACTATTATTTTTTGACAGTTTTTTAGTACTATATCATAAATTGTTAATGCTCACAGTAATATGAGCGCAGTGCAGTTGAGTAATAATGTAGTTACTTCCTCTCGAAATGTAGAATAAAATGGACAAATTCATATTGAATAAACGTATGACACTTACAATGGCTTCATTAGATTTTACATGTTACAATCTAAAAAAGCATGTTTGTGTATTCAAACACATTCTCATCTTAATTCCCATTAAAAACTGATATTTTGAGGCTTATTTTACATAAACTGGCAGCTCCATATTATGCAATTTCATTACAAATATACCAAATTGTTATGACACACGATGACATGCCATGGAAACTTCCAGTTAGTGTTCAGCCACATGTTTCAGTGCCTCTCTATTACGGTGCATCATAATAATGAACAATAAAAAGCCATCAAAGATATTTACAGAAACATAGACCTAAATTCACCAAAACACACAAAAAATGTTATGAAGAACTCCCTATAGAGGAAACCGAAAGGCACGTGTTGGGTGCTGATTCACATGAATCACACAGAGATGATAAAAAGGGTAAGTAGGACATCCGAATGTATCATCTGCAAAGTGCCTTCAAAATCAAAAATCTCAATTTTGAAATGATGTGTGTGGGTGGATAATTCCCCAAAGCCCATCTTCATCTGTGCCTAGGTGGTTGATACGCACACAGCCAGAAAGATTTGTTTCCAACCACAGAGCAGAAATAGAACGGAAAAGATACTCATCCTGCTATTTGTTCGGAGATCAAAATACTTAATTGCTATAAACGTAAGTGGGGCTTACATCTGTGTCATGAATGACACACCCTCCAGAGAAATTTGATGTCTCATTTATAAACCTGCAAAGATGCTGTTTAGTTGAATTTTATGTAACACCTCAACAACTGGTATACTCCTTCATGTGCTCTTCATCCTGGACCTTTCCTTACAACTGACAGTGGATGAAGATCTACATGTGCCTCACAAATACAGAGCAGGTTATTTTAAAAACATCCATCTTATTAGTGACTCCTAAACGCTTTTTCTTTGCATCTGCTGAAAACAGGAAACTCCAGAAAAACATATCGTCTGTGCATTCCCACAGCCTCCACTCACGGCACTCAGTGCTGAAGCTCAGCTGGAGAAGTGACATTAGATACTAATGTGGGGATTATGCAGAGATTAACAAGCTCTTCTTAATTCCATTAAGAGGAACTACTCCGTGCACAAGTCTATGCTTGGCCAGTGCATTGGTTCCAACAACATGTGCATGTAATAATTTAACAAAACAATTCATATAATTATGTCTGTTATTCATTGGGAAAAACAAATATAGAAGCTTTTACATTGTATTGTTTATTTTGTGCATAAAAATGACAGTGCGTAGCTAATAAGTGTAATGTTATAGTCCATTATGGACTTTTATAAATAGTGTGTTTCATTTTGTGGGAAGGATACATTCATTTTCTAATAATCATCATCCCCCTCTTCAAGTTTTCACATGGTTCGGTCCAGGGCGTGCTGGTGGTGGACTCTGATGATAGCAGTGAAGAAAGAAAAATCAAAGGTATCTGTGATATAATGTATAATTTAAATCAACAAAATCACCAGTGTTCATCCTACAACAGATTCTCTATTAAGTGTCAATAAAAGTAGAAATATGAAGTAGAACCACACAGGATTTGTTACAATTCAAAATAAAGATTGACCTGCAAGTTTAAACACTTCTTCACAAAGTCAGTAACTAATGTAGAGTAATAAGAGCAGCTTACTGTATACTGTTTGTTCTAATAGCTATTTTACAATATCCATTTTCTTTTTAATATTCACTTTCATTTTTAGATTTCAAGTTTTTTTCTTATAATAAAATTAATAAAATTATAGCCTCATTTTCCTAAATTGTACAATATTTTTTCAATGTCTGTACATATTGTGTTTATTTATAATAAACACCTAATGTATTACAACACAATTGTCTGTTTTGCAGCTTTAAAAAAAGTTATTCTTACTTAAGACCACAAGATTTATATTCTACACTTGAATATTGACTTAGTGTTCAGGGGATAACACAGTCATAGTTGTGGTTGTGTGAACTTACATTTTATGAAGATGTATTTCCTTGTGTATTATGATGCCTCAGACAGGGTTTTTATACAGGTCTGGAAGGCATCTATCAGATCTTTACAGCCTTCTACTCCCTTCTCTCTGACGCTGAAACACAAAGCCATGTTTGTAAAACACACTTACCATCCTAATTAAAGTGACTATTACAGTATAGCTGCTTTTATCTGCATTTGGCAAAGCATAAAAACACAAGTGATCATCTGTGCAGCTAATATTAATCACTTCTGCACGTGGACACACACTAAACGTCTGTTGCTTCTTGCACGTAACATGAACCAAGAGCTTGGAAAATGTCAGTCATCCGCAATAGGTCACACTTTTTTAAACCGCAGGTCTATTTATGATTCTCAACACTGACTTGTTCCTATGATGCAGACAGTATTTAGATGAAATTGAAACACATTTAATGACTATACCTTCCTGTTACTAAAGACACTGTCACCACAGCTGAAGTAAACTGAATTATTCATTTTTGAATTGCAGTGTATGTATATTTGTCCAAATACGCCTTTCAGTATCTTGTACAACATTACTGTCAGAACTCACCATTTGTCAGCGTCATCTTTGATAACCTGGCACGGTGCTGCCACAGCTTCATTGGAATCTGGCATTTGGACAGAAGAGAGCAGGAGTTTGTGAAGGTGCTGCAGTCAAAGCAAGTTTACAGATTAGTTACAGAGGTGAAGAGAAAAACAAGTCAAGAGAGGGAGGGAGGAGGCATCACAGTGACTGGGACAACCAAGGCAATGTGGCAACTTTGACTTGACTAACTTTCTGTTTCTTGCAATGTGTTTGTTTTCTGTCTTTTCTACTTGTCTCTTAGTTTTTTCTGTTGCATTTATTTACATCAATGTCTAATTGAAATGTTCTTTAAATATCCTGATTCTTGCGCTTTGTTTTAGTGTCCCTAATGAATATGGAGATAACAAACCTTTAAAACCAACCACTGTGCATTACAAAAGCTTCATAATGCACCTAAAGTACTCACTACAGGGAATGTGGCAGAGGGCTTTTTCCTGAAAAGAGATAGGGGAGTGTGACTTTGTTTACATTGTTTAGTCGGCTTAAGAGGTTGAGCAGAGAGCTGCAGAATAATGACTAAAGCACTGAATTAAAAGTTAACGTGCCTTTAGAAATTAGAAACTATTCTGAAAATAACCTAATATTTTGAGGGTTTTAAAGAAAATTTAAAAAAAAGCAGATGTGGGTAGTATTAGTGAGGTTAATCCCTACAGGAACACACACATTTGTTTCTTATTTTGTATTCATTCTGATGTGACTGTGTATGTTGTCTACATACATACCACACAGCATCTAGTCTGTTACAATTACAATTAATCGTTAATGACAACATGTACTGAATGTTATATCAACAACAACAAAAGTTTAATCCCTAGTCTGCATATATGTATTTTAAGCTTTATTATCTTTGCATGAATCACTAAATGATGTGTTCTACAATTGCAACATATTAATAAAGATACAGGGAAAAGTGTTTTTAACATCTTTATTATCATCAGCATGATACAAGAAATACTGGTAGTACTCACAGTACCTCAAAAACTACAAACATGGTTGAGCATTGGAGTCGCTGTGATGTTTGTTGAGTGTTGTATTTAGATTTAAATTCAACCACTAGAGGGCAACAAACATTCATATATATATATATATATATATATATATATATATACACACACACACAACACACACACTGATGGGTTTCTGGACGAATAGAGCTGCAGAGTGTGTGCATTACTGTTACCTAGAAAACAAAAGGGATCACATTTACATGCATCCTGGATCACACCAACTACATGCCTGTTTTAACACCTGCATTGGTCGATGTACGCAACTGGCACACACGGATACAGACATGATAATATGACGGTGACGTTAATTACAGTGTCTCTGAATCCTGATGAAACGCAGCGTCAATCACCAGAAACACGAAAATGAGCAAGAGCACAGCACCTCTGCCTCAGCTTCACTGACCCTCCTCCTTTGTAATGATCATAAATCTAGTGTGCCATCTGCCGGTGTGCAAATTAAGTGCATATGAGATCTGGCACAGGTTCTACGAATAAAATTAGCAAAAAGGGCCTAAAATAGGTCTTATATTTATGAGTAGAGGAGACGAAATGGAAGAGCTTATAATTGCATGCCACGTATTATAGACAACCCTGTTTAATTAATAAAAAAATCTAATTGGAGGCTGAAAATACCGCTGGCTCTCAGGCTGCACAATTTGGATGTGAATTTGAAAAGTGACTGCCGAAGGTCTCTTATAAATCTGTTCTTTTTTACTGGAAATATTGGCACTCGAATGCGTCTCAGCCAATCGCAGCGCTCAAGACCAACAGCCGACTGTTTTTTCTCCGCGTAAAATCCAGATGAAATTAATAACTGGCCCGGCGATAGGAGGAAAATGTGGAAAAGCACGCAGGGTTGGCTGGCAAAATGAGGGCCGGTGAATGGAGGTCACCGCAGACAGTGAGTGAGTCTCAGCGGTGAGACAGAGTGGGGGAGAGGGAGGACGGACAGCGGCCAGCCGCCTTCAAAAATGGCGTCTCCGGAGGAAAATGAGTAAAAAAATATTAAAACGCGGCCTGCTTTCTTTTCACTTCCTCGTTCGGTTTTACGCCTTCTCGCACTGTGGCTGTGTTTTCCTCGTGTGCGTAAAAACGTCGTCGCTTTTACTTGAATGGCCAAAGAAAGCAGAAATTTGGGGTTCGAGCATTTGGGGAAATAAAAGCAGCCCTGTTTTATTTTGATGCGTCGTTACTGACAGCTAGCATCTGCTGCTAGCCCACAGCTCTGCTCCGGAGGGGGTGGGAACGATCTGCATGCGAAGGGAAAAAAAGGTTTTGAAACTGGGGATATCTTTCCTCGTCTATGGGGAATGATTGGTACCAACGTGGTCTGTCGATTAGAGCCTTTTCTGGTGCTAGCCGCGTAGCAAAAACTAGCCTAAAGAAAGGGGAGGAGAGACGGTGAAAAGGACGCATTCAAATCAAATGTTTATCAGCAATTCGTCCATCACCGACCAAATCCGCGGCATCTTCATCATGACCGTGACTGATTTTGGACTAAATCTGCGTTCGTGGAAATGATAAATGTGAAAGGCGTCGGTATAAGGAGAAAGACTGGCTTTTTTGGAGGTGGCTGGATTATAACCCCGTAGACCCCCCTCTTTTTTCATCCAGCTTTCTCCTCCTCCCCTCCATTTCTCTTTCAATATGCTGTTTTCCACTCCTGAGGACTTGCTTATGAAACCGGGGGAAATAGCCTGAGACAGAAAACGAGAAAAACTGGATTTTTTCTGTAATTTGCTCTGCGACGTTCTCGTTGCTTTCGTCCTCATCGCACACATTGTACGACACACAAATGGATAGAAATTACCCGGGAACAGGATTTGGCGATTTGGGCGCAGGAGCAGGATGGAGTTACGAGAGATCGGCTAAAGCAAGGTATGCATTGGATTCAGACAATGTGCATGTATCAGTGGTACTTTGCGAGGCACGATGTGACCCATGTAAACAAATTGTCGCCATTGGCTTCACGCTCAGCGCCACCGTTGCCATTATGTGTAGTGCATTGTCATCCGAACAGTTGCATAGTAATAATATTATAAACAGGAATGGAGCGGTGTGCGTGTCGTGGGGGTGGGCGGGGTGGAGAAAGGAAAGGTTAAGGATATGAACTGAATGTGATTGACAGACGTGTTTTAGGTAACGGTGGAGGTGGGGGTATGTCTGGAGCATCCATAGGAATTATTGTTGCCTGTGTGCAGGCCTGAGCACAGACCTGATAGATAAATTCAGTGGATTGATAGGAACTGCGAAGAGTGCAGACGCAGCAAAGCCCTCACAGCAGCCCCCCTGACAGACATCAACAAGAAGAACTGATGCATATCCACCGAGATGCGTTTCATTCAGCGTTTCCAAATCGCCACACTGTGCATGAATTTAAAAAAAAAAAAAGAAGAAAAGTGATGCCACGCTCGCAAAATTGAGATTTAAAATGCGTTTTTTTTGTTTTTTTTTTTGCCCAATCGTGATCTAGATAATTGGTGGTGGGTTTTGGATGATTTAGGTTCATTTGCATAATGAAATGCAAATTCTCACTGCGCTGCAGCAAACTTGCAGTTCGGTGTTTCTGTGCAAAATAAGAGACCAAAAGAAAGCAAAGGCCAGAGAGAAAGATGTGCAGGATAGCGGTGTCTTTTAGCTTTATGTTAGCCTGCAAGCTAGCGTAATGTTGCACAGAAGTCATCTGAGGCCTGTGCACGCAAGCCTAATTTCTTACTACTTGGCTGCTCGTATATGATATTTGACACGGATTTGGCTGTCTGATCACACTCGAAAGCCACCGTGCTTCTGTGAGAAATCATATTTGGCTAAACAAATCTCGCTAGTGGCTGGTGTTTGCTTGCAACTTAACATGCATTTGCGTCGACTTGCACAATCCAGCTGTTAGCTGTATCAACATAATCAGTGGTTGCAGACAAATGGCCCGTTTGTGTTTGGTATAAATTGAGGAAACAGTAATTTTCACTTGGCTTAAGCCTGCACATTACTCACCCATGGTTTGTTTGCACGTAAAGAACTGGCCTTGCAGTTTGGGCCTAGCCTTTGCTTTTCTACCATAGCTGCTATGCATAGCTGCTAGGTGGTGCTACTAGTAGCACAGTGCTAGCATGTTACCTGACCAGCCATCCACGCATTTCATGTCTTTTGTGAAGCTAAAGTCTGCAAGTTGCAACTATTTAGCATTGAAAAATAACCCTATTTAGTTAGTATTCTTCCAAATTATGTAATGATAGGGCCCTGTGGCTTGATTATAATTGTAAATTAACCATCCCATTATTTTTGCATGACATTTTTATTGCTGGTTTGGCAGATTTACTATAATGCACTGTGGTATAATGTCCAAGTTTATAATTCAGTCACATATTTTATGTAGATATTGATTTATCTCCATCATGGAATATAAATCAGATTCATAAAGGACTATGGCCCTACTAAGAAGTTACAGATGGAAACCAAACAGATGAACCATCTTGAGTTGACTTCTGATGTGTGATTTTTAATTTAGGAATAGATTATTTGCATGTCATGTGTATTTCAAAACTGACCCAATTATACATCATCTTTTCCCAAGTGTCACATTTTGGAAATAATTATGTTTGTGTCAATTTTCTCAGAAATTAGTAACACTTAACAATCTCCCACTCCCCTTCCTCCCCAGTCTTGTATATGGGAGTTCCAGATCATCCCACCCTGAGTCTGAGCTCCTTCACCGACAAGCCTACGCCACCCCACACCCTCTGCAGGGCTATGCCACCAATCACCACCCAGGGAGCTCTGGCCAAGGCGGGGCTTGGGGAGCAGCTGGACGGAGTTTGGGTGAGATAAATGTCATACCTTCCTTGTCACCACCATAAGGGGCCCCAGCAATGAATTATGGTGTCTCTCCATGCAGGCCCTGGAAGATTATTGTCATTGAAAAATGTGCACGTTATAGTTGAATTGAGTTGAAGCCCTAGATATTAAAGCCCAGTTTCACAAAGAATTCTGCGGTTACAGCATTAATTCTGATACAGTTTTGCAGATGTGTTAAGGGTTATTTCAGCACCAGAGACTGATATAGATACAAATGGAACTAACAAAAACCTAATGCATATTATTTTAATGTGTGACAACAGATTAATTTTTAAAGATTACATTTAGACAAAAATGTTGTTAATTTTTTTATTTATTATTTTTATTTATTTTTTTAGATTTACACATTTTTTTAAATGTACATATGCACCAGCTGTTAACATTTGCGTTCTTGATCAGTTTTCTTGTTTCTGTCTTTCCTTCCTTCCTTAAGGTCTGTCAGGGCTCTTTGATACTGGCCTGCACCATGCCAGCCCCTCTGCCCCTGATGCCTCTGTCATGAATCTGATCTCAGCCCTGGAGTCCCGGGGTCCCCAGCCTCCACCCTCTGCCTCCTCCCTTCTCTCCCAGTTCCGCACGCCATCCTGGCAGACAGGTGGGGCTGCATAGATCTTCCCTCATGTGTTGACATTCAAACAGGCCCCACAGTCAATATGACATTTAAAGAACCTCCCAATGTTTGACTGCATTAATATTCTGATGGTGTTATGTGGGAACTTTCATATGAAATTACAGTATTTTACTGTACTTAATGATATTCTTTCACTTTATTTCTATGTTATTTGTTATTTTAAATCATAGGTTGGTGGATACTGAGAAATTTTACCATATGTTTTCCTTTTTCTGACAGCGATGCACACGCCTGCTCCTCCTGAACTGTTCATCTCTGGAGCCCTTCCTGGCTCTGGCTCCTTCCCATCCTCCTCAGCTCTCTCAGCCTATCAGCATCCAGCATCCTTCTCCAGCCGTTCTTTCCCCGCCGCTTCTCTTTCCCTCCAGGACACACCCACGTTTAGTCCGACATCCAATGGCCTGCTCTCCCCACATGACCCCCTACTACACATCAAGGCCCCTTCCCAGTCTAGCCTGGGTTTTGATAGACTCCTGTCCTCGCAGGGTGCCGCTGCAGCTGCCTATCGAGGCAGCCAGGATCCCACAGGAGCCACATCAGCCCAGGCGTCTTCTGCCAGGCATCTGCAGTCACACCAGTTCAACCTGCTGTCGTCACAGCTTCAGGACCAGTCGTCCCAGCTGTATAATGCATCAGTGTTTTCCTCAGCCCAGCCCCAGCCTCAGTCCCAGTCCCAGACCAATTCAGCTCAGGAACGGGCTGTGCCCCGGCAAGACAGCGTTATCAAGCACTACCAGCGGCCCACGCCAGCTCAGTCACAGCTCTCGTCCTCTGCTGCCCACTCCCTTCAGCACTACCTCAGCTGTGGAGGGGCGGGATACCAACAGATAGCAACCCACCACAGGCATGCCGGCCTTTCTTGTAGTCCACTGGGCGACCAGAGCCCCTCATCAGACCATAAACCCACCTCTCGCACTGAGCAGTATCGTCCAATCATCCAGCCTCCCTATTCCTCATCTTCTTCTTCGTCGTCCTCTTCCTCGGCTGGGAAAGGTACCAAAAGTAGCTCTAGCAGTGGCTATTCTTCTGCCAGTTCAGCTTCATCCTCAAGAACTCCTCACACACCCC
>OMLM01020705.1:24499-40832 GCA_900302695.1 Helostoma temminkii | reverse complement strand
CAGTAGGTATTTGTTAAAAATATATTGGTATTTTATTTACAATGTTTTGATATTGTGGTAAATTGATTTGTAAAATAATCCTAAATCTTGGCCCTCTTTTTCCCTCTTTTCTAGCTGCAGTCCCTGATATTCCTCCAGCACCAGAGACTCCTGAACCTCCCTCTGTCCCTCCATCTCCAACCTCATCCTCCTCTCCTTCTCACTCTCCCCTCCCACCCCTCTCACTTCCCTCACCCCCACCTCCACCAGAAGAACAACAACAGCAGGAGAATTTTCAGCCTCCAAGCTCTGTCACTACCACATCCCCGTCTTCGCCACCTGCCCTACCAGCTACACTCCCTCAGCCAGCCACTCCTCCGGCGGCTTCCCCTCCTCCCCCGTCTTCAACTCAGAAAGAGTCTCCTACGCCATCTCCGGAGTCTCCTGCCTCTCCCGAAGAACGCCCAGCCCCTAAGATCACTTCACTACACCTTGCCCAGAAGCAAGAAGATGCTGCCATTGTTGGAGAGAGTGAGGAGGATGAGAGCGAAAGTGGAGGGGAGGGAATCTTCAGAGAAAGGGATGAGTTTGTGGTGCGAGTAGAAGACATCCGAACTCTCAAGGTATTTGTGTGTTAATGTGGTGTGTGTGAGTGTGTGTGTGTGTGGGTGTGTGAGTGTGAGAGAGAGAGAGAGAGAGAAAAACAGTTAAAGAATTAAAAAAGTACTTTGTGAGGCCAAGAATAGGAAAAAAACTGCTTTGTGTTGGTGACGGTACAAACTGACTAATACTAAATAATACCAAATCACTATTAATGTATAATCTACTACTATACAATAAATTATGCTCATGCTTATACTGAGGTGTCAGTACAGGTTAAAAGGGGTGTAAACATATGCTCCTTTAATGACTAAATGTTTTGACATTTGAATCACTTAGTAGCTGCCAAGTTACAGCAACATCATATATTTACCTGTTTGTCTTGTCTGTCCACAGCTGGCCTTACAGACGGGCCGTGAGCCGCCGCCCATCTGGAGAGTACAGAAAGCCCTGTTACAAAAGTTCAGCCCAGAGATCAAAGATGGACAGAGACAGTTCTGTGCCACAAGCAACGTGAGTTCACCTCAAGCATTAAGTAATCTAACCATGCCTGCAAACAATCATGTTGATGTGCACATTTTCATAGTCCCTGCTCCTTTATAGCACATAATAACGTTTCTGCACTTGGAGCACTGTAATATATGCTCAAATGTACAATGTGTTTATAGATAAACAGGTTTCTACAGACACAATTCTCAGCTTTTTTCCAGTCAAAGTGATTCCAAAGTATTTTCTGTGTTTAATTTGTTCCTCTCCCAGTATCTTGGCTACTTTGGTGATGCCAAGAGGCGATACCAGAGAATCTATGTTAAGTTTCTGGAGAACGTCAACAAGAAAGACTATGTCAGAGTCTGCTCTCGGAGACCTTGGCGTAGAGCGACGCCTGCTCTCAGGTATTAGTATTTTCCATTTTTAATTTCTGTTCTCATTATATTAGGCCGTTGGAATGTCTGGATCCAGGTTTAGACTTAGAAATAGGTTACTGATTCTTTAAACATTACCATTTTGGGAACAAGTGACAACAGGTGGATTGATGTGGCTCTATAAATTAAGCTGACTGTGGTGATTGACTAGTCTGAAGGTGAAGCTCTTAATTTACCAATTGATTTAGATTCTAGCCTAAATAAAATGAGATTAAAAAATGGTTTCTAACTCTACAATGTACCACATCTCTTGATGTACCACAGGCGCCAGTCCCTTCCCAGAATGGCATCCCCTCCTTCCACTCAAGTTCCACCAAGAGTAGTGGAGAAAGAGGAGAGAGTAGCTCCACCAGTCCAACGTGAACAGAAAGAGAAAACAAGAACAGTCTCCACCACAACAACAAAAGAACAGCAGGAAAAGAAGGAGATTCAAGCTGTTCCCAAAGGCAAGGAGAAAGAGAGGGAGCATGAGAAGGAGAAGCGAATACATCCGCACCAGGACAAAGTGGAGAAACGGGCTGCGCCAGCTGAACGAGGCAGAGAAAAGGAAGAGAAGAAAGTAGTGGCAAGGAAAGAAAAGGCTGAGCGCCCACCCAAGTCCAAGCAGGCCAAAGTGAAAGCAGAGCCACCACCCAAGAAAAGGAAAAAATGGCTGAAGGAAGTACCGTCTTCATCAGACTCTGACTCGTCAGATGAGGCGGCTAGTGAGAATGAAAGTGAGATGCCATTTTGAATCTTTGTTTTTGTATTTTATATATAAATGAGTTTAGATGTTATATTTGTTATATGTCACAACTGCCCAATTTAAACCACGTTTCTCCACTCAGTGCCAGTTAAAGGTGGAGTGAACAACCGTGCCATGAGGGAAATGTTCAGGAGCTACGTGGAGATGCTGGTCAGCACAGCTCTGGACCCTGACATGATCCAGGCACTGGAGGACACAGACGGTGAGAACTGCTCACAGTACACATTGCCTCTTCAGAATATTTCCAATTTAAGCTTCCTTACTGGCATGTGAGAGACTGAAATAGATTGAAACACAAACACGGCCTGTATTGTATAGGTGAACATCTGACCTAACAACACGTGTCCAGTAGCATGTTTTCTGCTGCATCCCTAAATGTCTGTAATAAAACAGCTCTATTAATCCTAATTAAAAAAGTGGTTCAACTCTTGGTGATGAGTTTTGGCAGGTTCAATAAAGACAACCAACATTTAGCAGCAGCCATTTCTCAGGTCAAACCCTTACAATAGCATGGGAACTGTGTAGTGTGCATATATAATTGAAGCTGTTGATGTTGTTGAAAGTCCAAAGAATCAAGGTGTGACAGGTTGAAGGAAAGCCCCGGGAATTCTCATAGATTAGTAGCCTAAATAGTATTAAAAAATGATTGGCAGCTGCATGAATGATGACTAATGAAAGTAACTTTACTGTAATTGGACACCAGATGAGCTGTATCTGCCACCAATGAGGAAGATTGACAGCATCCTCAGCGAGCAGAAGAGGAGGTTGTTGAGGAGAGTCAGCATGAGCTCTCAGCACCAGGTAATCTGCTTCTTTCTGTCTCTCATCACCGATAAAGCAACTTGCTTTATCATCTGTGCTGATATTTGTGGTGCAAGAAACAAATGTAGACTTAAGTGTGTAGCGAAACTGGACTTCCATCATGAGTTTGAGTGAGTGATGAGTGAGAGTTTTGGTGCTGTAGCCGTAGAAACATGTGTTAATGGATTAAATCAGCACTAATAATCAGTTAATCATTAAGATAAAATAAATAGTTTATCAAGAATCTTTTTTTTTTTTTTTTTTTTTTTTTTTTTAAGCTTAAGCTGTCTTTGTGTCTCTCCCTGTGACTCACCCTCACTTTTTCTCTGCATCATCCTTAACAGGAGATCCTGCACGCTTATCCCCAGATCATTGTAGATCCCTTGGACTCAGGAGTGGTGAGGGTTCGGCTAAGCGGGGATGCTTACAACCGCAAGACCCTCAATAAAGTGAAAAAGACCCTACCCAAACCACAGGTAGGCATGGTTTAGTGTTTACAGGCTGTGCATATGTTGAAATGTGTACAGCCACAATAAGCAGATATGTTTTAATTGTTAAGTTAAATTCACGCAAATTAATACATTAGAGGTTTCCATGGTAGGACATTTTTAGCCTCCTACGTGATGATTCTTTAGGTTTCTTGGATAAGTACAAGCTATTAAAAATATTAGCTCAGTGCAGCAGGAGGATATACACACACATTTACCGTAAAAAGCTCAGCAGTGCAGGATTGGTGACTGATTGCATGTCGTAGTGAGAATAAAACAGTTTCCCCTCTAACACCTGTTACAAGTTTCCAAACATCCACTTTCACTCTTATACAGAACTGTGAGATTGTGCACAGATGATCGTAAATTGGACAGAATTGTTATTCTGAATTCTTTTTTTCAGGACCTTAAGTTGTCAGCTGAGTCGTATCGGCTCTACAGTCTCTACCACTCCCTGCATCACTATAAATACCACACCTTCTTACAGTGCAAGAAAGAGGTAAGCGAGCAGGTTCTCACTCATCGCAGCATCTCCACCAAATGTTCTGTGTGGTAAAGCCTAAATCTCATTAAATCATCTATACACTGTCAGCTTCCATATGCTATTTTTTGCTTAAGACCCTGGTTTGAATCCTAGCATCACAATCTGTTGTGCTTCTCTCCCTCTTTTGCAGACCAACACAATTGAGCAGGCAGCTGAGGATCCAGGCCAAGAGGAAGTGGTGCAGCAGTGTATGGCCAACCAAAGTTGGCTGGACACCCTCTTCAGCTCCTTCATCGAGCTGCTCACGCTTAGCACCAAAGCCTGAGTAGACCGCAGAAATGGAGAGAATTAATTAAAGCAGGAGGATTTTTTAAAAAAAGAAACTACAAAAACTGACAGATGGATCCTACTGTATAGCCCCCGACCCTCTGCAAATCTCTAAGATCTGAGGAGGAATTGTTAAGGCCCTGGATGAACACGTGGCGTCTGTTCATGTGACCTTGGACAATGGCCTCTGTTCTTTTACTTGTTGATCAATGACTAAAGAAATGTCTTACCTTGTGACCAAGGTCTCCATCTGATCAGGGGTCACTGGTGAGTCAAGTGGGAACAGACTGACTGTGAAAAGAGCGAGACGAGATGGACAAAAAGAGGAGCCATAATGCCAAGTCAACGGAGGAGCAACTGACATCTTGTTAACTGTGTGTCATAAAGACAATAGTTTAAAGAGAAACTATTACCGCTTAGTTTTTACATAAATTATTTTTTGAAAAGACTAACATCAGTTGTTGGATTTTGAAAAGAGTGGGAGAGGGTGAGAATGCTTTTTAAACTGCGTGTAGTGTGCCGTGAGCAGCGTGATCATGGACTAGTCCACGGACAGCAACATGAAATGTGTAAATGAACGCACTCTCTCATCCTGTGCTATGTGAAGGGCAGCACCAGTCAGCTGTGTGATAATATATAAACACATTTTTATTATTTATATGAGGAGGTTTTTAACTTAAACTCTCACAAGCGCTGGGTTTGCTGCCCTAGCATTTTAAATACCTTTTTATTTTCCACAGGTTCAGTATACAGTCGTAACCCACATATCCAAGTCGTCTTCCCCTCTATAAGAAAAAGAACAGACGTTGAGACAGAAACATTGCATCATAGAGTGGGTGTAAAATAACAAAAAGGAAAAAAGAGAATGGGAAAATCTATTTGAAACTTAACATTGTTGTGCTTCAGTTCAATCATCAGTCATGCAGGTGTAAAGAAAAAGTAAACTATCCATTTCCCATGTGGGAAGAAGGAGTATAAATAAGTAATATTTAAAGAGGAAATAGTCATTTCATTTTCATCATTTTGATGTTTGTGCATACTATGACTTATTTTGAAAACAATCTAATTTTCCATTTTAAAAAAAGGAAAAAAAGGTGTGTAAATATTGTACAGTTCTTGATGAAATTCTTTGTCCTTCTGTACATTAACTCTCCTGTATTTGAGAAACAAATAAAATCTGCAAAGAACAAATGGCGTTTCATTTCCCTACAGTTAAATCATGAACCATCTTTGTCAGGACATCTTAACAGTGGCTTATCGTCACTTACTGGACCGACACCTGTGACTGTGTGTGCTGAGATGTGATACTAGAGGCAGTTTGCACATGAATCTACTGAAAATAGAAAGTTATGTTCCAGTAGACAACACACCGTGATTGTGCAAATAGGGCATATTTTGCAATTAAACATTACATTTGCAGATAAGACATGTTTTCTCTGGGTATTAACATCTGGCACAAAGTGTTCAAACCAGTCTGGGGGATTTTTACTCTGGTTTGAGTGGCTGCCCCACCTAGCGGACGTACTGGTTTACAAACGTACTGACGTCACAACTGGAAAACGAAACTGAGCACTTGGAGTTTCCCGAGAAAGACAAGAAAGTAGCCTCGGTCCTGACAGTATTTAAGGAGGTAGCAGCTTGGATTCAGTGACAACACTGTCACGTACAACACATATGTGTGAGGGAGATCCTGCAGGATATTTCTGACTTTTTGACGGCGGAAACTACTGCACTTGAACTCATCATTCACCTGCACCAGCTGAAACCTCGTCTTTACAGGTAGGAGAGTTTTAGGGCTATTAATTTAATTTATTAAACCCTTTAAAGATATTAACATATAACTTTCTCCATCTCTCACAATGATCAGTAGAAAGTAAACATCAGGACTGAGTGTTTCCTCCTAGTGTACCTGTTTAGCGTCTTATACTAAAGTTAGGAACTAACATGACTCTGTATTCTTCACAGTGTCTAACCTAACGTTACTTTTCATTTTCATACTTAAGTACAGTTGACTGTAATGATGCATATCTAAACTAAACCTTATTGTCATTCATTTAAACCACGAGTTCTCGTATGAAAGAAATTTCGAAGCACTGACTCTCTAGGTACAGAGAGAAACAGAGCAGATATGGAAACTACAGTTACTGCACATGTGCTGTGCATAGTAAAGAAAGTCCCAAAATAAACACTGTACATGTGCTTCATATAATCACTAAAGCACACAAAGTAATTACTGTACAAGATGAAGAATAACATAAAAGTGTGAAAATATTTTCCTGGAGCTGAGCTCCAATATTGCTACTATCTCCAGTATTACATACATACATAAAAAAACTGTATGCATATTCTGGGTACTGGGTGCTGAGCGCCTGCTTTCAATTGCTTCTGCTTCCTCTTTCTTGATATTTGGAAATAGCTAATATACTGATTTCCCCAGCCTCAACAACACGGTAGGCCACTGCAGAAACTGACAGCAGACATCTTAAACATTTCATATCAAATGCATTAGGATTTACATTAGGTCACTATTAGATTTGTTGTTTTGGCAATACTATTATGACCATATGTATCTTTATTTCTTAATATCTTTACTAGAATACAACTATAAAATATCAGGAAATGTGTAGACAGTATAAAAAACACAAAAATATTAGGACCTACTTTTATTTAAATAAAAGAAATAATTCTTTCACCACATTTAGACGTCCCTAACCTTTTTTTATGTATTTATTTTTTCTGATATTATTCAGGTGTTACAGGATGTGTTAATAGCTTCTGCTGTTGATGAACTGGTAATCATCTAACTGTTCACTGACAGTGCTCAGTCTCGAACTAGATGACAGCGGCTGAGAAATGATCTGTGATGCCAGTGTTGACGCGATACTTTTCTTGTCTTGCTCCTTCAGAAATGTCTCATTCTAAACCACTGCTCATCCCGTGGCTGCGGACTCAGATCGACAGCTGCAGGTATCCTGGCGTCCACTGGACAAACCCAGAGCAAACAGAGTTCTCAATCCCATGGAAACACGCTCTGAGACAGGACTCGTCTGACACTGACATACTCATCTTTAAGGTAACTGTCATGCAAAGTCATAGGTAACATAAAATGAAACAATAAAAATACAAAAAATGAAAGTAATCATGAATTCAACAACCCTTATTATTCTACAGTGACAGTGGGGATTTAAAGAATCCATCATGTATTAAATCCTCTGTTCTTCCCTGTAGGCCTGGGCAGAGGTGAGTGGCAATGGCCGGGCTCAAGGAGACCCCTCTATCTGGAAGAGAAACTTCCGCAGTGCCCTTCGAGCCAAACGCTTCAAAATGATTGACGACAACAAGAATGATGCTGCTAATCCTCACAAAGTGTTTCGATGGCCTGAGGACTCTGCATCAGGAGGTGAAGGTCCGCCACAGTGTCTATAGACAGTCGCTACCGTCACTGTGTGTCTTATGTTTCAGTTTAAAACGATGAAGCACATTTCTATCAGTTTGGCCATATAAAGTACAAATCACACATTTCTGTATGATTTAAAAAATAACATTAATATCCAACTTGCATATATTCATATATTAGGATCGTTTCTGTAACTGCTATGTGTCTAGATAATACTAAGTGAGAGCATGCAAATGAATACAGTTTGTAAAAAAGATTCTAAAATTAGGACACCACATTATGAAAAGATAGTACAGCACAGTAAACAAAGCTCTTTGCTTTTGTTCTCAAAGCCAACCTCCCTGCTGGATCCCAGGACCAAGATGACCCCAGTATGTTTGAGGATTGTGACCTTCCTGTACAAGAGGTAAGCACTATGTTTGTGTGGATGTTGGAACACGGGGAGTGAAATATAAATGCTGTGTAGCTGCATATGAACTGAGCCAGATGTGTATCTGTCATATCTTTGAGCCAGATTGGACCATGCTTCGAAGAGTGTCTATATGTTCCAGCTGAAGCAGAATTTTCTGGTAACACTTGTATTTATATGTTCATTTGTGTAATAGTTTCAGTTTTGTACTGTTTGAGTATTTCTGCATTACTATTATTCTGTGCTTCCTGCAGACTCCACTGTCAACCATGATATTCTCCAGGAGTGTCTGAGGGGACTGAACATTGGCCCTGAAACAGGTATGATTTTATCCTCCCTGCTGCAGTATGAGCACAAAACAAAGAGTATCGGTGTACTTTCCTAGACACAGTTTTTCTCTTTCTCCAACTTTTTCCACAGAAGGAACCGCAGGCTTTGAGACTCCTCCTGAGCAACAGCAGCTCCAAAACCAGGCTTTGATTGGTGGACAACCGTTGCCTGGGCAACAGCAGTATCCAGTCATGTTTAAGAGTGCAGACGGTGAAGCTGGGTTGCCTGAGCAACCAGCACATCCAATGGTAGGGGCTTGTGGTGGGCAGCTGGCAGAGCAGTTCCTACAAACCATGAACAAGACCAGAGATGGAGACAATTTCAGTAAGTTGATAAACAATATGTTACTGTAAAAATGAAAGGACATTCAACATATCCTTCTAAAATAGGAAAAACAACATGAAAAATAACATATTATTAATTTTGAGTTTAAACATCCTTGAAACACAGTCAAGACGAACAATCCTCATCTTTTTGAATCCTTAGAGACTGAGTTCCGGATAACAGTGTACTACAGAGGGGTGAAGGTGTCTGAGAAGCTGATTACAAATGAAGCTGGGATCCGCATAGTCTACAGGTAACCTCAAAACAAAGCTTCTGTCAAAGGAAACACTTCATACGAATGCTAAATAACCCCAGATTAGCTTCAGATTCGCTGTGAAAGTTGAGAGGATACTTGCGTATTTTGGGAAAGATGCTGTCCACTTAATTATTTTTATTTTTATTATTTATTGTTGTAAAATTCAAGATTGACACCACTTGCATGTCTGTATGGTAAATGTAGCCAGTTAATTTTGTAATCTGCCTACTACTGACATATCACATCTTATGTGCTTAATCTGAACAAAAACAAATGTGTAACAAAGATGTTTCCATGTTTATTACATACAGATATGAGAGTCTTCTTTTCTAATTCATGGAAATAGAGTAAAGCGTCAAATGCACATAACTAACATTGAGATGAATACATGTTGTCCTCATCAGGCCTGAACTCACCGGAACAGTTGTGGATCACGAATCGGGCCTGTCCTTGGTCTCTTTGCCAAGTCCTGGAGACATGCTGGATAAAACCCAAGCCAGTCTGACCCAACGCATCCTGGACAAGCTGGACAGTTTGGACGTGGGGGTGTCAGGTCATGTGGTCTATGGGCAGCGACGGGGTGAAATGAAAGCATTTTGGAGCTTCTCCAAATTTGACCAAAGCAGACAGCCTCTAGAGATTTCTAAAGTGCCTCAAGCACTTTATACTTTCAAGAATTTTGTGCAAGGTGAGTGAAAGGAATAATCCTAATATAATAATTGATCCTACCTACCTATGAATACTTGTGCAGTATTTTATACTTTGGCTCGATATAGTGATTGATTGTCTTGTCCCTCTAGGAATATTGGACTTTATTGATGGGAGAGACTCACCTCCCTGCTCCCTGTTCTTCTGCCTCGGGGAGAAGTGGCCTGACCCAGACAACAGACCTTGGGAGAAGAAACTTATCACAGTGGAGGTGAGGGAACCTTAAATTATTGAAACACATAGTAAGTCTTATGCTTTCACAGACCTTTTCAGTTTTTCCATTTTTTTTCTTTCTTTCTTTCTTTTTTTTGCTGCACATAACTCTTATCAAATTTGAGTGATCAAACTCATAAAATAGCTCATTCAAGGGAGCTGTAGTCAGCTCCACTCTTCCAGAGGCAAATTTGTCTCAGTATTGATTAAAAGCTTTAGAGGGAACAAAGCCTGTATATCAGCGTTGACAGGTGATCTCGCAGGTGTAAAAGGTGTTTCTTTGCTGACTAACCTTTACGGAGGAGTGCATACTGAGAAATGGAAAGCTTATACATGAAGTCCTCAAAAGAAACCAGCTCTGACAAAGCAATATGACATGTCATATTGCTGAAGTGTTTTTGATTATGGCTTGTGTCAAGCTCAAATCTGCCATCTTGCTCTCATCATTGCATCTGACTTCTGCTCTGTTTTTTTTCTGTCTCAGGTGGTTCTGACTTCAATGGAGGTACTGAAGAATATGGCTGTTGAAGGTGGCGCCTCCTCCCTGCAGTCTGTGGAGCTGCAGATGTCCCTTGAAGAGATGATGGAGATGTGCTGACACGCTTGGCTTCCTTGACATCCTTAACCTTGACAAGTACAATTATAGAAATGTGTTTTGGACTCACTGGTACAGCACAATATATCAAACAAACAAATTAAGTACCTGTACTTGTAATTTGTACCATGGTCAAACACAAATGTATTTCTGGTAAGTAAGACCACATTTCCAAGTGAGCTAAAAAGTCAAACAGTGACTTCTTTACTCATTTTACTGTTGTGCCCATGTGTTTATACTGACGTATAATCACTTCTTCTGCCTCAGCGAAAAGGTGCTAATGCATTGCATAAATTCTAACCTGCAAAACTATGATGTGCACTACAGTGAAATGGATATACTATGACCATAAACCATAAACACATAGAAAACAATTCAGTCAAAGCAAAGTTTACAGTCAAACTATGGCATAAAGTTTAAGTTGATTCAGCAACACAGATGTGATAAAAGCATCTGGAATCACACGTGTTACATGAGTACACAGAAGCAGAATCTAAAATGGTTACATTCTGTAAGACACCAGCAACTGTGAAGAAAAAAGTAAATATGCCGTGCACGTTTAATCTTTTCTTGTGTAAGGATCTCAGGTTATTTAAGAATGTGTGCATTACTGTAGACGCTGCCTGAGTTTACTGTGGAGAAGACTGAACTAAACTATACATAGAAACACATAATGTCAGTATAAACAAACCCATGTCAAGACTTTATTAAAGTTTTTTATTATCACGTTATTGCCATGATATCATATGTACCATCAATTCAGAATGACATTTTTAATTTAAACCGGTGTGGCATTATTGTTGCTCTTCATTATTATTGTATGTCCAAATAAAACAAACACAAAAAAACTTGTATAATCTTTCTTGAATTTCTTGAATTTTTAAAACGGCAGCCTGGGCGAGGGTGAGAACTACATCACTTTGTTTTGCAGGTGTCCAAACAAATATTTATTCATGCAACAAATATTTATCCACTATCAAACAAAAATGATATGAGCTGTTTCAGTTCTCTCTTTCTTCTGCTTCTCCGTCATTCTCGGACTCAGACTTCCCCTCCTCTGTCAGAGAATTCTCCCTCAGTCCTGACATTGGTACCAGCTTCCCCTCTGAATCCACTCCCATTGGCTGGATTATGTTATCTCTGCAAAAGACAGGGACTCTATGAATCACTATTAACAGTTGTTATACTACTGTACTAATTCAACATGTATCTACTGACACTTATGTAAGCTTTTATTTAAAAGAAAACAATTTCTGTGTGTTGCTATTGTTAAAGATTCATACAAATAAACTTCATCCCATTAACTGTTCAAGCTTCTTCTCTGCACATGTTAAGAAGAAATATTACCTTTAAAACAGAAAAGAACTTAAAGTCTGATACAAACAGATATTAATACTGCTCTTGTTAAAAAAGATTAAAACAAGGAACAGACCATGTGAACATTTAATTCAGCTGCAATGACAAATATAGTCCTATAGCCATCTAGTGTTTAGAAGCAGTTTGTTTTTAATACTTGAGTAACTGAGATTTAACAGACCAACCTGGACAACTTGTTGAAGAGCATGATCAACCTCTTGGCCTCCTCCTCCTTCTCCTCCTCTGTCATGCCTTCCATGGGGTCTGGCTGCTCTTCCTCCACCCGCCCCGTCACTGGGTTGATGCGATCTTTAACCTGCCGGTATTCCTCAGTGTCTGAGTCAGAGTCACTGGAGTACTGAACATCAGAGTTGGAGGTCCTAGACCCTTGGCCGCCCAGCAATCCCCTTGTGGCCAGCAGGCCTGCTGCATTACCGTAGCCTGTGTATTTGACAAAACGCCTCACTGGAAGAACAAGTGGAGGTAATAGGAGATGGTGGAGATGAGATATTGTTTACAAAAATAGTGTAAGTATTATTGCTGGAGTTATTCAAATGTCAGTTATAAGTTACATACAGGAAATATAAGCTGAAGAATAGAAAAACCACTGACATACCCAGAAAGAGCTGATGTACCACTTGCAAAATAGTTCAAAGCTTCCAAATATGTGAGGCTTAATATTAAGCACATAAATTAATTTAAAACCAAATCAGAGTGTTGTGAGAATACTTTCCACTGTAATGGCAGCCACTGTGACGTGAATATAAATTAGACAGATTCAAAGACTTCAGACAAAAATGAACAAAACAAAAACAAGACTGATGCTTGCTGCTGTATCTTATTTTTTAATCATTTGAATTTAAAATCAAATTACAATGGAAGCCTTTGCCTTGATTTCATGTGATATTTTTTATTTGAATAACTACGCTTTGTAATTTAATCTTTCCCCGATAACCCAAAGACAGTGATAATGTCTGGTCTCACCGTTTTCCTTGCAGAGGACAAAGATGAGATCAGCTGCACAGTGTTTGACATCTGTATCCAGATGAGTCATGAGACGGATGAGACGACTCTTCACTGTGGTGCCTTCCTCTGGCCTTTGTGACACATCTCTCAGAGGAGGCAGGATCTAAAGAAAGGGGGCAGATTCTGTTTTTATGTTTGAAAAAACTATGGCTACAAACATAATCAAAATATTGCAAGAACCAACAATGCCATTTCTTGAAAATAAAGAGTTCTTACATATTTTCTGATGTACAGGCGTGTTTCTCTGTGGGCTCTGCAGCACTCTGTCAGCAGATTGAGGATTGGTGTCAGCTTCTCTTTGATCTTATCACCCTGAGAAGCAAACAAACAAGGATGACTCTCTGAGGTTATTTTATTACCAGTAGATGATAAAAATTTAGCACGGTCACTGAGCTTCCTCACCGCCTCGAGACGTCTCTCCATAAACGTCAGCAGGGTGTGGACACAGTCCATGTTGACCCCCTGGCACTGCTCTGAGTCGGGCTCCAGAGGCACCGTCACCAACACATCAAGACACTGAAGAGGCACCGCTGACAGCAGGTTGACTGTGTGACTGCGGGATTGAGAGAAGATCACAGCAACAGAGAGTAAGAGACAACAGAAGAGACACACTATAAGTAACTGACAGCCGAAGTCAGATCTACTATACTGGAAAATTTTACCTGGCTGTGAATCCCTCAACTGAGAAAGCGCTAAAGAGGTGCTGCTTAATGTTATCAAATCTAGAAGTATGATTTTCTATGAAATTGCGATTTAGGGGCCAAACTTGAATTTTACAGCATAGGTTATTTAAATTATTTACATTACATTATTTTACAGTTTCCATTTGTTTCTATGTAAAATGTCACTTAATACTTACTGGTCAGAAACAATTTCATTGATTTACATCTGTATTATATCAATGTGTAAAGCATTTTGAACTGAGAGATAGAATGATAAAATATGCATTCATTTATATGAAAACATTAATTTTAAATGCATATTACTGACGACTTTGGTTATTACTTTCCTTCTATCCAGCCTCACTTTAGCTCACTGTGCTCACCCCTGCAGTTCATCAGTGTCCTCTGACAGCATGCACTTCCTCATGAGGCAGAGGCGCAGGATGGCCACGAGATGTCGGTAAAGAGCTGCATCATCCTGAGGAAGGAAGGAAAAGTATGTGGTGGCGTGGGGAGAAACTCATTTCCCTCTGCAGAACAGTTAATCTGCATTGATCAAACTGTTTAGAAACCATAGGAATCAAGACAGTATGTTCAAATTATCTGCAGCGTTTCCAAAACAGAGAGAGACAAATGCTGATAGATTGCAGGTGTGACCTTCAAGATCCACACAGTTAAAAAACACTGACTACATAATGTGAGATGTTTTTGGTGTATGTAGATTTTTTCCTCTAGCTTCGTATGTATCACGTTCACTGACCACACTTGGCTCCTGCCTGTGGGTGCTGTAGGTGATGTTAAAGAGGATTTTGAGGATTTCTATGATGCGCTGAGAAGCTTCCAGAGAGACAGGTGGTGCTGCCCGATCCAGCACACACTCATACTGGTCCTTCCACTGAATCTCCAGGCAGCTCTCCAAAGCTAATGTCAGGATGGATACACCTCCCTCCTAGAAGAGGAAGAAGAGCAGAAAGGAAGCTACACAAGAATCTGTTTCTGATTATAAAAAATTTAAAATAAACCAAACATGGCCTGACAAACAAAAAGAGATATAAATACTGCATATAGTGACAACAAAATGTACTGTTCTACATATTTAATTTACAATAAATGTGTAACACATGTGTAATGTTACCTGTTGAAGCTGGGTGCTGAGCTCTGGACGTAGTGCAGTAACGAGGAACATTAGACGTAGCTCATAGAACTGAACACTGGAAGGAGATGCATAGCTGATGCTGGAGGACAACCGCTCCGTGAGACCACACAGGAGCCTGATGGAAAAACAACAAATTCAAATGCTGTCATTGTATATTGAGACGAGACATAGACAATTTAGCTTCAGTCTGCCTTTTCTAGTTTTCACTATCAGATTTAAATTGCTCATAATGACCTTGAGCAGCCCTTAGATAATGGGCATGGGTCTGTGTGTGTGTATGTAACGAGACAGATCATCAGTCTGCAGTTTTTATAATATAATACCTGATTTATTGAGTGTGTAAATGCTAAACTGTGGTGCAAAATCCTGAATCTAATAAGTCACAAACATGAAAAAGAAAAGAAATGTAAATCTGACTGGATTTTTGTCTGTGTCCTGTGAGGAAGCCCACCTGAGAGCACTGAACCTTTCCTGTGCCCAGGTGCTGTTGTATACCACGTTACATAACACCTTCATGGCCTCCTTCCTCTGTGTCTCCTCTCCTGATTCCCCATCCTCCTCCTCTTCCTCCCCTTCCATCTTGCTCTCTCTGCGGTCCTTCCTCCCTTGCTCCAGCGCTTTATGATGGATGCCGCCTCTGTGCATTTCGTTGATGCTGGTCCTGTGGCTCCCAGACCAGCTGTCCAGAGACCCGTTGTTGGTGATGCTGATATCACTCCTGGTAACCTCATCAAAGGCAGAGCACTCTTCACATTGATCACCTTCATCTTCGTCACCGCGACGCTGCAACACTTTGGCCTCAGCAAGGGAAGCAATGATGTTATCATAGAAGTCAGAATCATGGTCGTTGGCTTCGTCACTAGCATCATTGGTTGTCAGCCCGGCTAGTCTGGCCAATGTCAGCAGAGCGCTGTCCGTCACCAAGCGCTCCAAAACTTTTCTGTCCCTGGACAGGATCCTCAGGGTGTGTAGAGACACTCTCAGCAGACGGCCGCTGAGTCCTGTTCTTACGAATCTCAGAAGGACAACAGCTAAATTCTGACGACAGGAACGGAAATAAAAAACTTACTCAAACAGCATTTTCAGAGGAACAAGGGACAGAAAGTGACAGTGTTAGTTACCTGTCTGAGGATGAGGCTTCGGTCTTCCTGGTCGTCCTCATCACAGTCTGAGTCAGAGTCAGTGTGCTCTCTCACTTTATTTTTCCTGAACTGGTACAGTAGGGTAAATATAGATTTTACTGCATATTATTAATAAATGTATTAATAACAATATGTCTAAACTGTAGCAGCACTGTACCTCTTCTAGTTTTCTTTGCTTTAGGTGGATAGTCGCATTTCAGAGGGCAACATAGCAGAAAAGAAAGAAAATGATACATACTGCAGGTAGAGATAAACAGTATCAGAGACTTAGCATTTTTAACATGTTTTAATCTAATCTTATGCTATCTAGTTTCATTTCGTGCTCCCATGTACTGTTGAATATTGATATATATTTTATTTTACAGAGAATATTAGCATATTCATTAATATGTAGACACTGGCCAATCTTTAT